>SCLH01000777.1:32718-50634 GCA_004367855.1 Oikopleura vanhoeffeni | reverse complement strand
TTTAAATTTGCTGAAAAATGAGCCCCAAATCGGCCGAGTTTTCAAATTTTTTAATTTTGAATTTGAAATAAAAAGTTTAACAATAAAGTTTAATTTTGAAAACAAGTGACCAATTTGATATGAAGCTTTAAAATTTGGGAAGAATTATTTTATTTTGAAAGAAAATTTACAAATGTAATGACAAATTTGATAAACTTTTGAGAAAATTTTAAAATTTGTGAGAAAATTGTCAAATTTTAAACAGAAAAATCTTTACGAAAATTTATTTTGTCGCAAAATTATTCGAAAAAAGGTTTCAAATTTGAAAATAATCAGCTGAAAACTCAAAATTAGTACCACCTTATGTTCTATATTTGATCGATTTGTCTTTGTCA
Source organism: Oikopleura vanhoeffeni (assembly GCA_004367855.1). Lineage (NCBI taxonomy): Eukaryota > Metazoa > Chordata > Appendicularia > Copelata > Oikopleuridae > Oikopleura > Oikopleura vanhoeffeni. The sequence continues at coordinate 50,260 of SCLH01000777.1, read as the reverse complement.
ACTCTATGACTCATAGACTATGAGGGTTAAATTGCCGTTCAATTCTTTCGACAAATAATGTTTCGAAAACTATTTTTTTTTCATTATTTTGAGTTTCATAAAAATCACTTGTGAAAAAATTATTCTTCGTATAGAGACTAAAGATAAAATAAACTTATATCAAAAGAATCGTCAAATACTTTCCTAAAAACTTGGTTCCTCAGAATTTCGATATTATGTATCGTTTTCAGAGAATTAATTTTTTAAGGAATTTCGACGAAAATCCTAAAAACAAGTAGGAAAAAATAACTTTCGAACGGCTCATCGTATAAAATTTTCAACAATATTTTTGGAAATAAAATTGGAAATTCTTTGACATATTTGAATTGTAGGTCTGTGACAATGTTATTTCTGCGCCGTTTTGACTCCCGAAATTTTTTTTGCCTTTAGATAGTCAAAGGGTGTGAGGTAATTGAAGAAAGAACAATAATTTTCACATTTTTTTTCATATATTGCTCTGAAAAAATGTATCAATCTGCAGGACTTATGGCACCCCCTTATACTATACGGACCTAACAATTACTTAAGGGTATGGACCATACCGTATGGTGGTTCCTACATTTTCTGCAGTTGTTTCGACATAAAAATGCACCAAATCAATTGTTTATGTTTTGCACGCATTAAACAACCCAAATGACAACAAAAAAATTTTCGAAAATTTTGCGTTTTTTGATTTTTTTTAAGTATTTTTCTCAAAATTATGTTCAAAAATAACGTTTTTGTCAATTTGACCACTAAAACTTCAAAATATCGGGTTGACGTAAGCCAACTTTTCCTTCAGTGTTTTCCCAGCTTTCTTTTGAGCCTACTTTCGATAAAATCGAAGCACATTTTTATTCGTAAATTTTTTAACGTGACCTTGAAAAATTCATATTTTGAGTTTGGAGTCAAAATTGCAAAAAAAACGCCACTGTAAAGTTTTTATTGGTTTTGAACTAGATTTTGCAAAATTTTGAGCTAATTTGCAAATTTAACCTGGGAGGAGATAGATTTTTCGAGGCGTAATGTTCAAAAAACAGTGGTTTTTTGCGTGTTCTAGAAAAAATATAGCACTTATCAACAAAAACGCCACTGTCAAGTTTTGAATGATAATTATACAGGTTGTATTAAAATTAAGTTTTTTTTTCATAATAAAACCTGGGAGGAGATAGATTTTCCGTTTTGCGTTATGTCTTCTTGTNGAATCACCATAGAAAATGCTACAAAACGTTCATTTCAATTTTTTTCCTACTTTTACAATTCGAAAAGTTGCTTTTTTCTCGGTCATCAATTTTCAAAATTACCCGATTTTGACTTTTTCGAAAGTTTCGACTATAAAGAAAAATTTTCAAATCATTACCCCCCAAATTGAGAGTCTCTCCCCCACTACAAAAGTGTTCAAAGTTTCTAAAAAAAAATTGTTTTTTGGAAATTCTGAGGTTAAGGTGGTTTTAAATCGTGGCATTCGGGATGAAAATCACATTTTTGCGATTTTGGGGGTCAAGCTGGAACAAAAAAAGAAAATTTTACGTTTTTTGAAATCTTCATAAAAAATGCTAGAAAATGCTCACTTCCATTTTTTCCCTACCCTTACAGTTCGAAAAGTTGTTTTTTTCTCGGCGTTAACCCTAATTATATACTTATAGTTTATGCAGCATAATTTATGCTTTTTTGAATTAAAAAAGTAATTGTTTAAAATTTTAAAAATAATCGTTTTTAAATTTAACCCGACGGGTGAATCGGGGACCCAATCTTTTTTCAAACAGCCCAGAGACGCAATAATAATCAATTAAGGAACTTTAAATTTAAATGTATCATAAAGTTTGCAATTTTATTTTCAAAAATCTTATTCAAAAAATTATTCGACTAGCCGTTACAAATATATTTTGTCCTACTTTTATTTTGAATTTTTGCTAAAATTTCTAAAAAATATGATAGCGTAAATACAAAGCATAAAATAAATATTCTGAGGATATCAGTTTTTAGGAAATTATCTTAGGCTTCATATTCCATTTAATGTTTTGTTCTTAACTTGCAATCGAGAGTTTATTTTTAGCCTATTATAATTGCCCAATTTTGTGCAATTAAAATTACAAATTTGAAAATATTATACCCTATAAAGTTAAGTCTATCCTTGATCTCATNNNCGTAAAAAGCGCTCAAAGTAGGGTCCATGAATGGCCCTTTATGCGTAAGGGGGATATTAATACTTTTATGAGTGAGTGGGTTAAACGACAGAAAGAAAAGTGATAGTATGTTAAAAATGACAATAGTCTAGAATATGATTGTACAGTATGTGTTGTTTTCATTTCGCAAGTAAAAAATAACCAACTGGAAACTCAAGCTGTACAGCACAAAACAATAATTATAAAACTTTCAAATATACTTTCAATGATATAATATCATGCTGACTGATTTAAATTTTTGTCTGATAAACTTTTTTTATTGGCTCAAACTTTGAGCCTCAAAGTCTTCAGTAATACCGCTTCTGATTGACCAGATTAACAAAAACATATCTTTACAAAAAATCCGATGAATCTTCAAACTTAGATGCAGTTTTAGTGCAGCAATTTTCCAGCATTATAAATGAGCATAGGAAGCAATTAAACGGGAAATAACCCGTTCAAAGCAGGAACCAGTCCAGTCTTTTTGGGTTTGGCTCGCTTTTATGTGAGCACAAACGGTAATAGCGTCAAGTTATTTCCTAAGCACTCCAAGAATTTCAAAACTGTCAATGGTGTTGGGTTATTATAAAACAAAATTGAAAAATCTTGAATAGATAGTAGATTAGTGTTTTTAGTTTGTTTCCCATATTTTGTGTCCAGGATTCCCGAATATAAGATATGATACGATTTGTATTTTTCATTTGCAAAATACAAAAAATTACATTTTTGCGCTGAACGTCATCAAAGATTTACGGCAGTAATAATGCTTGTAAGATTTTTTCACTGAAAATTTGGCCAATGAAATTTTAATCTTGAGGAAATTCACTACGTTGAGTAAGATAACTAATGTTTGACTATATAAATCCGCCAAATTTTACTTTATCAAAAAACAATTAAGCAAATTGTCCATGACAAACTAAAAACGTACATTTGGACTAAGATTTGCCAACAGAACGTGAAATCTGCTCATGAACACCTAAACAGTGATGTGGTCTTTCTGGTGCCACATATCTTTTTCGTAACAAAAGTGTCTCTCAGAAGTGAATATGGTGTCAACGGTTTACATTTAGGATTTTGGAAACGATTCATTCGATTAAGGGGGTCGGTGCATTTTGACAGATTTGCACTTTTTAATCTTGCCACTTTCGAGCTCACTTCGTATAATCTGATTTTCTTCAGATCGATTATTTTTACTTTATACATCGTCTTCTGAAAAAACACTCAAAAAACGCGCGTTTGCTATCGAAGGTGTCTAAATTACATTAAAATTTATTTTCTATTATTTATTAATTAGAAACCTCAAAAAACGGTCCTGTCCACCAGTGAAAATTTATTTAGTTTAAATTCATACGATTTTTAAGTCAAAATCGAAAATTTAAATTTTTGAAAAAAGACGAAAAAAACCCAAATTTTAGCACATCGAAAAAAATATTTTTTTTCGTGAGTTAAATGAAATAAATTTAAAATAGTGGACAGGTTGGCTTACCAATTTGGCAAGTCTCGGTTAAATTTTTTTTTTAATTCTGGATAAAAGAGGGCTTCGATGGATTTCTCCCAAACCGTAGTTTCATTCAAAAAATTATGATTTGAAAATTATTGATTATCAAGAGCGGAGAAACAAAACGAGGACATATTTGAAAACAATAAAAGGTGGCATTCCCAATATTTTTAGCCGATGATTTCAAAAAAATTAGTTTGAAAATTTTGAACCAGAAATGAGGAAAATTTTCAAAATATTTCCAAATAGTTTCGACCAAAAATCCCAAAAAGGTGTCATATGATTTTTCAAATAGCATAGAATATTTTATCTAAAAATAAGGCATTTTTTTGATAATGTTCGGAACTTTTTTCAAAAATTTCTCATAATTTGTCGAATTCGAAAAGTTTAATTTGAACTCAAAATTTTCTTAAAAAGCAATAATTCGAAAATTCTGTAGTTACAAAAGTTGGCTGGATTATGAAGCATTACTTTGATGGTATCTTGAGAAGAATATATAAACCCAGTAAAAAGTTTTTCTTTAAGAGTCCATATCCGCGGATATCCGTATCTGTCAAAATGCACCGACCCCCTTAAGTTCTTAGATAGCTTCAAATGACCACACTCTTTAAGACTTCAGTTGGACTTTTTTAGTTTGGTCTAGTTCATTAGAAGTGCTTTAATGTAGAATAAATTATACTGTACAANGGCAATATTGCTCCCCCCTGTAATCTATTCACAGCCACCACCCCCTTACAACGAACCTCAATCTCACGGCCTCTTTAATTTCTAATTTTCGTTCTGCAACCATAACTGTTAACATCATAGACTTTAAGGCTAAACAAAGTTTTTCCATCATTATTAACACTCCAATATCATAAGAGCCAAAATGCTTTCGTAACGCATCATAAGCCTCGGTGGGCACAGTTGGCAATTTAAATGATTTTGAGGCTTCAAGTTTAACGTCAAATCTTTTTCACATTCTTGAACTGGATCCCAGATGCGCATTTGGCTGTTCGAATAAATTTGATACTGGACTACCATCTAAACTTTCGTCTGTAGTAATGGTGACCGAATAGAACAAGAATCTGTCTGGAGGTACTTTAAAAGCTTTCGATTCTTCTTTCCTGATTAATGATTGAGTAAACTAATTTTGGAAAAATATGTCCTCGCCTCATATTCCATATGGTAAAGTATTGTCAGAGTCAAATTTCATTTCCTATCGATCGACAAGTTTATAAAAAAATCTATTTTGGTGTAATTTTCAAAATTGAGTCAAATTTGAGAGTCCATTACACATTAAAAATTGGATCGAATTTCATAAATACCTTTTTAGGCAGTCAAATTTTATTAAACAAATATATCCGGAAATGTATACAGATCAGAGTGAATTTTTCATGCATTTATCAACTCCTATTTTATAATATAAATATTGATGTAGATATTATGTATATAATGAGAACATTTTTTAAACGTATTATTAACCGTCATCAACATATTTATTCAAAAAAATTCAACATGTTCACAGTGTAAACTAGTAACCTGTTTTATTATATAAGGAGCTTTACATTGGATTAATATGTTTATCGCAAATACTTAAAATTTCAAAAAGGCTCAATTCCAGCAGTACACGTATTCGGAGCCAATTTTCAAATAAAGTTAATCGGCTTCTTAAATATATTAATCTTAAGAGCGTTTCGGAGTCATATTTCATTTTATAATATCCTAATTTTTAATTTCAAGTTAAAATATATACTTGCAAATTATAACTTATAAACAAAGTAGACTTTTAAATCATCTATTTGAACGTGTAAGTATGACCCTTAAAGAATGTCCAGGGATCTAGCGAAATAAAGGTTGTCTGTATTCCCGACATGAAGCTATGCGTTGGATCAAAAAATTCGCTATTTAAAGTTTTCAACAAACTACTCATTCCCTTTGTAAATTCCGCGTCTTCAATTCTTGCTCCGTATAGCATAATTTCGTGTCCATGTTATAAAGTTTATTCATAATTTGGTTCAATCTCTCTCTGGTGGCTCACTCCACTCTAATCCCACAATCCTGCAATATCTCTTAGATTTAATTTTAGAACATCGCAGTATTTGGAACACGCAACTTTCGTGTTTCGATAAGGACTCATACAATCGTGTTATTGTTCGCGATTGTTACAGAGCTGAAACGGTTTACGTTAAGGCTAATCGCTTGCTAAGAAATGGCGATAACCTACGTAACATTTCTAAAATAAAAGATGTCGAGAAGAGATTTCCATGTCCTATTTTTTTCGGGTAAACAAATTGTCTGTTTTGAAAACATACTGAATTTTTAAAAAATAAAATAAAAGTTATATCGCCCTATGATATTATGGTCTTTCGAAACTGCCGTTGGCCGTATAGATTGAAAATGTTCCCGAAGTAGTTTTTGAGTTAATTTCTGCTGGTAATCCTTAAGAAAAATTAAAAAAAATATACAAGATGCTTCCAAACAAAAAATTTTGTCGCTCGTCATTTTAAGGCGCATTTTATTTCATAAATTTTAATCTCCATGTTATTTTCAAAAAACAGAATTTTTTTTAAACATGTTTAATCTTAAAGAAGCATATAACAGTGTGGCAAGTTAGCCAGTGAAAATTCCGCCCTGGTAACGATGAACAGGAAAAATTTTGTAAAAAAATCTCTTTATAATTGAAACCCGTTATTCGTGTCATATTTCGATACAAAAATCACTCGAAAGGTTAAAAAAAAAGCATTAGGTCAAAAATGCTGTGGATAAAATCACAAAATTTTTAATTTTGAACCAAAATATCTTTGAAGTCAGAGACCAAAAAAATTGCGTGATTTCATTCGTCAATAAACATTGACTCTTGACCAATCAAAACAGGCCCTTGACGTGTCTCTGACGTCAAAGCTACACGAGACCAGCAAGTATAATTTCAGATATAGCTTTTTTTCGAAGGAGACGTTTTTTAATTTTTTTGGGGTGAAATATGACACCAGAATATTAACCACTTTTATTTTTAAAAAAGATATTAAATGCCCTGCACTTTTTCTAACAACCTTATTTAAATTACTCTTTTTTAGATATAACAAACTTTTGGTACGGTATCTTTCACATTTATTTTAACATTCTGTCAAATAAAATCTAGAGTCATAACTAGTCGTTTTAGAAGTAAATTTTAATAAATAAATCATTAAATTGCGCCTATATACAAAATCAAGATCTGTCAGATCAAGAAAAGTGTATTTTTATCCGAATTTATCGACTGTAAATGAAACCAGTATCAAACTAAAAACTTTCAAAAACATTACAACTGATCTACAAGATTATGATAAATATGGCAAAGTTGAACTTTTGAGATGAAGTTACACATATATCCTGCTATAACGAAGAAATTCTCAAGGACGACAATTCAAAGTTTCATTTAAGGGANAATTATACTTTAATTTAAAGAAACAAAATGGTTTCATATAATTACGGGGGTCATTCTGGTCGTTTTTGCCACCTTCTTTCATAAAAATTCTTTACTCTGTAATTCGGATTTTAACGACTCATCCGATTGAGTTCTGTAGATAACTCAACTGAGCAGAAATAGTTCACCGAGCAACAAAAATTAAGAAAAAATGATCCGAATCAGACCCATTATGCTCCAAATTTTTCTTAACAAAAAACCTGATAATTAAAATTCATTCAGTAATTTCCATAAAAAAACATTTAAAAGAGATGCGATCTGGACTTATTTTTTTAGTGATATTTCACTATATTTGTGCCTCAGCGTTTGAGCTATTGAAAAACTTAATCGCATGATTCGTTTTCAAAAAAACCGCAAAATATTAAAATAAAAAGTGGTCAAAAAAGTAGCAGATACGACCGGGACCCGTAATAGATTATTACAGAAGAAAATCATGAAGTTGGGATTTTTAAAACTTATTATTTCGACTGGTGTTCAATGTACATAACAATTGATAACTCTTTTTGTTATTATTCCGGTGTTTGCGATTTCTTTAAAAAATGATAGGCTAAACCCGAACATTATCGAATTAAATATCGAATTGTATAATTGTTTTGGTGTCATATTACGAATAATCAAGGTTTCGATGTTTTTAAGAAGAGTATTTTATTTTAGGTGAGCATATGATTTTTTTGAAATTTGATATTGTTGTTTCCAATGCTAGTGCCACTGCAGGCCTCTTTTTGTTCGATTCTGAGTCTTATACTGGCCAATTTTTTATAATTATTTTTGTTTCTCTGAAAAACGGGATTAATTTTGGCTACCGATAATTTTTTGCGTAAATGTCCGGTAAAACCGGAAATCGAAAAAAAACGGCTCTGCAGTTTCATGTTGTTTTGAAAGTTTTAAAGGTGACCCACAATGTCAAAAAGATCTTTTGCGCTACTCCCACCGACATAACAATACCTTCTCAATAAAAAAAACCCAATATCGAATATAATTTATATTTATTAAAGATTTACTTGGAATGTCATTTAATCAAGAAATATTATAAAAACCGTAAAAAATCTATGCTTCCACTGGATATCCGACAATTAATTTGGAAAAAAAAAATGGAATTCACGTTTTTCTTGAAAGCTACCCAGGCAGGCATTATTCTCAGGTTCATGCAGAAGATGTGTCTAATTTACAAAACAACAAAATAAAATTTAGAAGATATTTTGTTTGATACAGGGGCAATATGCCGAAAGTGCTGATATTGCTGAATTTTTTTAAGGGGGTGTGGGTTGTAGATGTTGGAATTGCTGTGGAAAATAGCCCTTGCTCCTCAGCTGGACTGGAAGGGTCGGATAACGGGGGCAGTAAAGTAATAAATGAGAAATAAATACGGGAGGACTAAAACCTTCTCTATAAACTGCAAGTAAAAATTTGTAATTCTGGTGAAGGGATGGCTTCACCAGTGCGGCATCGAAAGTTGGTAAAAATATGTTCTCATTCACACAAAATTTGTTAAATCTCGCGTCAATTTTGCTTTAAATTTGAATAAACATAAGATGTTTCAGAAAGTTACGCGTCTTCAAATAAAATTAGCCAGAGAAGAAAAATTTTAAAACAATTCTCCTTTGGTTTTTAGGCCCGGTCAAAAATGAAATTCAGAAATTTTCTTTTTAAGTCGTGATTTAAGTCTCGGTCAATTTTGTCTTAAAATTTTAATAAAACAAAAAACATTTATGAAACCTGTTGAAATGTTGTTCATATTACCAGAAGCTTCTGTTTGAAAAAAAATTATTCGTCTGTTGGTTTTTATACAGTAACATAAGTTTTCAATTTTGGTATAATTTCCCAGGCAGAAGTGTGTTGTTTTTGTTCAACTAACGTACACGCCTTAGGCGCGCCTACGTTGTACAAAATCAAACTAAAGCAATCTGATTGGTTCAAATATTGTTCTTTTTGAATTGTATTTTCTTTCAGCTGACATTCAAGAATAAAACAAAAATTCTTCAACGCTTGTTTTATTACACCCACAACCCTAAACCTACGCAAAATCACCATGTAGATAAATAATTCTTGTTATCCATCATTGATGCCCGAGTAACTCTCATTTGCCTTTTTAAAAGAACGGGAATTAAGAGATTTAAGTAACTCGGGCATCATGATCGATATAGGCCCCCGTACATAAGGGGTGCCTCATATTGCCGAAGTTTTTTTGCAAAAAATTCGGCCCAATATTGCTCCCCCTGTAATGTATTCACAGCCACCACCCCCTTACAACGAACCTCATCTCACGGCCTCTTTAAGTTCTAATTTTCCGTTCTGGCAACCATAACCTGCGTGTATATCATTCATAGACTTTTAAGGCTAAACAAAGTTTTTTCCATCATTATTTTAAACTTCCATATCATAAGAGCCAAAAATGCTTTTCGTAACGCATCATAAGCTCGGTGGGCACAGTTGTCAATTTAAATGATTTTGAGGCCTTCAAGTTTAACGTCAAATCTTTTGTTCGAACCATTCTTTGAAACTGTGCTGATCCAGAAGCGCATTTTGCTGTTCGAATAATTTGATAACTTGGACTACCATCTAAACTTTGTCTGTAGTAAATTGGTGAACCGGAATAAACAAGAATCTGTCTGGAGGTACTTTAAAAGCTTTTCGATTACTTCATTCCTGGATTAATGAGTTGGAATCAACTAATTTTTGAAAAAATTGTTCGCCTCATTATTTCATATGGAAAATTATTTCAGAGTCAAATTCTTTTCCTATTCTATCCGGAAGTTTTAGTAAAAAATCTATTTTTTGGTCTGTAATTTTTCAAAATTGAGTCAAATTTGTGAGTCATTATACAATTACAATTGACGAATTTCATAAATACCTTTTTTAGGAGTCAAATTTTTTAAAAAATATCGGATTGGTATTACAATCAGAGATGATTTTCCATGCATATCAACTTTCCCATTTTATAATATAAATATTGATGTAGATATTAGGTATATAATGAGACAATTTTTTTAACGATTATTACACTCCAATCAACACATTATTTAAAAAATTCAACATGTCAGTGTAAATAGATTACACTGAATTTTATATAAAGGGAGCTTTACATGATATAATATGTTTTATCGAAAATAATTAAAATTTCAAAAAAGGGCCTCAATTTCAGCAGTCAGTTATTTCGGATCCATTTTCATTAAAAAGTTTAATCGTGCTTTTAAAAATGTAACCTTAAGGTCTTTTTCGGAGTCATATTTCATTTTTATAATATTCTAATTTTTTAAATATATTGTTATAATAGTTATTTTATTACTTTGCAAATTATAAACTTATAAACAGTATAAGTTATGACTTTAAATATCAGGAATAATTTTGAAACGAAATATGACCTTAGGGAGTACCCCACGCCATTTAGTGATTTGTCAAACGTTTGTTCTGCGCTGTAATAAAAGTTGCTGAGTTTCATTTGTTCTACAGACCCAGGAGATATTTGCCTGAATTTTCGAAAAAAGTGACAAAAAAGTTTTTTGTATGATCGTACCGGTATTTTTTACCGGTCCAAAAAGTCATTTTTTCGACTTTGATCTGTTCCCAATTTCATTAGCATGTATTAACATAATTTTCAGATTTTGTGAGCATAACCTAAATTTGTTAGTTAAACAAAAGTTTATGCGTCAGATATTATTTTTTTTTCCTTTTAATTTGCTACAATCAATGATAAATCCTCAAATGGCTGTTTTGGTACCCTGAGCGCTAGTTCAATTTCATTTGGAGCACAGTAAAGCAAATTTTTTTCGCGGAAAAATAAGCCACTTTCTTAAATTGAAAAGAGCTCGTGTTTTTATGCGCTCAGTATTTTTGCTATTCTTTTGTAGTTTATGGTTTTATGCGCAGTCAAAGTTTTTGCTTCCTGAAAAATAAGATAAAATATTTTCTTTGGAAGATTTATAATTTTTTTTTCCTTATAGTTTTCAAACAATTCATATTTTTAATAGAACAGCCAGTTAAATTTCGACACAGTGAATGTATCTGTATCGGGTGTCTTTTCTTTAAACACGTAATTCCTGGTCGAAATAAGCTTGAAAATGGACGAGTCCTAATTAGAAGTTTAAATAGGAAATTTTACATTCGAATTTTATTTTTTTAATTTTTTTTGGATAAAACCGATACAAAATTGAGAATGAGATAAAAATTAGCATTCTGACCATGTCTGAGAGCCGCAATATAAAGGGTCCGTCGATTTTTATCAATCTAAGACAATTTCAGGAATTTTTTTTTTTCCGAAAATTAAAATTTTTTTTAAGATTGAAATCAAAGTGAACTCATGCAACAAAAATCAGCTGTCAACGGATTTAACTTTAAAAAGTTACAGACAATAGAAGGGAAATTATACTTAGAAAAAAATAGGAAATTTTGGATTTTTTACATCGAACATTTTTTTTTTAATTTTTTGGATTGAAAACCCAGATAACAAAAATGAGAATGCTATTAAAAAATTATCTTTTCTACCCATGTCTGAGCCGAAATAAAAACCCGCGTGGGGTTCTCCCTTACAAACAAGAGTTGATCTTAGGAAATAAGGAATTATTTTTATAAGATGAGCCTACGGTTGGATTTCATAAAAATAATTTAAGTTTTCTACTCATTTCCTTTGTAAATTCGCGTCTTAATTCTTGCTCCGTATAGCATAATTTGTGTCATGTATAAAGTATATTTCATAATTTTGGTTCAATCTCTCTCTGGCTGGCTCACCACTCTAATCCCACAATCTCTGCAATATCTCTAGATTTAATTTTGAGAACATCGGCAGTATTTGGAACCGCAACTTTCGGTTATCGTAAGGCTTCATAACCATCTGTTTTTCTGCTATTGTTACAGAGCTGAAACGGTTTTACTTTAGCTAATCGCTTGCTAGAAATGGCGATAACCTACGTACATTCTAAATAAAAGATCGGAAGAGATTTCATGTCCTATTTTTGGGTAAACAAATTGTCTGGAAAACATACTGATTTTTAAAAAATAAAGAAATTATAATATTCAGTATTTATATTAACCCTAGATATTATGGTCTTTTGAAACTTGGCCGTTTTGGCCGTATTAGATGAGAAAATGTTTCCCGAAGTAGTTTTTTGATGTAATTTCTTCTGGTATCCTTTAAGAAAATTAAAAAAAATAAAGATGCTTCCCAAGAAAAAAAAATTGTGGCTCGTCATTTCAAGGCGCATTTTATTTCATAATTTTAATCTCCATGTTTTTTCAAAAATAACATAATTTTTTTTAAACATTGTTTAATCTTAAAGAGAAGCATATACAAGTGGGCAGTTAGAGTGAAATTCCGCCCTGGTAACGATGACAGGAAATTTTGTAAAAAATCTCTTTATAATTGAACCCGTTTATTGGTGTCATATTTCGATACAAAAATCACTCGAAAGGTTAAAACAAAGCATTAGGTCAAAATGTCTGTGATAAATCACAAAAAATTTTTTATTTGAACCAAAATATTTAAAATTATACTCGCTGGTCTCGCAGAATTTGAAGTCAGAGACCTAAAGAATCGCGTGATTTTCATTCGTCAATAAACATTGACTCTTGACCAATCAAAAAGCTAGACGTGTCTCTGACGTCAAAGCTCCACGAGACCAGCAAGTATAATTTCAGATATAGCTTTTTATCGAAGGAGACTTTTTTAATTTTTTTTGGGGTGAAATATGACACCAGATATTAAACACTTTTATTTTTAAAATATATTACAATGCCCTGCACTTTTTCTAACAACCTTATTTAAATACTCTTTTAGATATAACAAACTTTTGGTACGGTATCTTTCACATTTATTTTAACATTCTGTCAAATAAAATCTAGAGTCATAACTAGTCGTTTTAGAAGTAATTTTAATAAATAAATCATTAAATTGCGCCTATATACAAAATCAAGATCTGTCAGATTCAAGAAAAGTGTATTTTATCCGAATTTATCGACTGTAAATGAAACCAGTATCAAACTTAAAACTTTCAAAAACTTACAACTGATCTTACAAGATTATGATAAATATGGCAAAGTTGAACTTTGGATGAAGTTACACATATTTCCTGCTATAACGAAGAAATTCTCAAGGACGACAATTCAAAGTTTCATTTAAGGGATCCCCCTCGCGAAATTAAAGTCTCTGAAATTTGACCCATAGCTAATTAAGCAAAAAAAATAACAATGGACATGGCGCGTGCGCGTCAGAACACCAGGTGGGCTGCGCTAGGGTCAAAAACATGTAAACACTTTCGTAAATATTGCGTACTGTTCAATCCATTGTGTGAATCCTACAAAAAATAAATAATTTCATAATATGTTTTCGAAATATTTTATCGAAAGTGTTACATGTTTTTGATCCCTAACGCGCCACCTGGGGTTTCTGGACCGCGAGGCCATGTTCATGTTTTTTTTTTGCTTATTAGCTAGGGTCAAATTTTCAGAGACTTTAATTTCGCGAGGGGAGTCCCTTAGTAGCGTTAGTGGGATCTTTTCGATATATCGTCTGATAAAACTTGCAGTCGGTATTTAACATAAAGAAATCCTTTCGATCTGAAATTTGCAACGGATTATGGTTAGGATGCGCAGCGGGCAAATTACTAGCTTTTAAAAACCAACAAGCAGAGGTTAAAAAAAATTCGGTAGAATTTTGCGGTAAAATTTGAATTTTAAAATCTCAATAACTCACGATATCAATGGACCTCAAATTTTTAAAAGGCTCAGTTGAAAATGCAGGGCAAAAATAGAGATAAAAAGTGATTTCACCTACGCATTTGCTTGAATCCTTTTTTTCGGGGAGGATAACCCCGAATGCGAAACAGTCTATCATCTCGTTTAGTTTGGCTGTAGAATTCCCGCTGCGCACTCTAGCTATGGGTTAACAATATTATTGATATCCAAGATCTCGATGTACCTCATTTTTTTTATTCAAAATGAAGTAAAAAAAAGGTGTTTGGGGATATTATTGGATATATTCGTCCAATCATGACAATATTATAACAAATATTCGTAATCTAAAACATTTTAGGAAAAATGACACGGTTTGCCTAAAATATATTGGCGAGGGTATGGGTAGTAATGGCAAGTTAAATTAAAATATTCTATTTATAAGTTTAAGGGGTACTGGTCGCTGGAATTGAATTTTCTCGATAAAAAATTAGCCATACAGGGCTTTGAGGATAATAGTCAGATAGCCATCTTGTAGAACTATCCTTTATCTTGTAAAAACAAATTTCAATTGTTTTTTATGCATCACTTCTTTCCAATTAAGCGCAAAAGACCTAAGTCCAAGCCAAATGGTGAACTATTCTCCTCCTTAGGTTTTATGTTGAAATTGACCTGTAATTAACATAACTTGTAAAAGTGGTAGGCCAAACTTTATTTTATATTTTCAAATTTCGCTATACTTCCGCTAAAATGTGAAAAAAAACCACCGCTTTTTGGCAATTATTCGCCGGAAAAACTATCTCCTCCTAGGAAAAATTATAAAATTTTTTTTCTAAGCTGCCTCATACAAAAACAAACAGTAACTTCATGGCACTTTTTGAGATTTCGATCTCAAACTCGAAATATGATTTGTTTGAGGACCCAAGACAAAAATGTGCTTCGACTTTTTCGAAAGTAGGCTCAAAAGAAGGCCACGGAAACACTGATCAGAAAGTTGGCTTACGTCAAGGTGATAGTTTGAAGTTTTAGTGGTTAAATTAAAGCAAACGTTATTTTTGAACTTCATTTTGAAAAAACGCGAAAATTTTTTTTGATAATTTGGTCGGTAGTACACTTTGTTTTCACCTCAAATCAATTTAGAGCATTTTCAAAGCACCTAAGGCCTCATAATACCAGCGACCAGTACCCCCTTAAGAGAAAAAAGGTCCAAAATATCTAATACAAATATGTGGCGACGGTACCTTTCGCTTACGAAATGGTAGTTTTTATAAAATGATAGATTTGATGGAATGGTTAACCTTCCAGAAAATACTTTACTTATACTACCGTCGCCCAAATATGTATTGTATATTTTGTTCACAGGAGTTAAACATGACACCAGAGTTATTTGAGGAGCAAAATTTATTTTCCTCAAGTTTAAATGGCAACATAGTAAATCGGCTATTCGAGTTTAATAAAAAGTATAATATAATATTTATAATCAGATGATTAAATTTCTTTGAAATACTTTTTGAAATACTACACATATTTTATTATCCATATATTTGTGGTCATATAACATAATCTTATTATTTTCGGATTTGGAATCAGCACAAAATTATCTTTTATTTGATGTGTAACATGACCCGTTTTGAGGCATATTGTAATTTGACACCACTTGTGTCAGTTCCAGACAAAACCGGTTAACTAAGTCGATTCCATAGTTAAACTCATTGGTTATTCAATGAGCCCTCATATGGCTTCATATGGGTATGGATCTATAGCTTAGGCTACTGTCTACTTTCTGTAGAGCCGATTTACTATCTTAGGTCGTTTTAAGAGTGTTCAACTTAAGGGGTATCTGTTCTGAGAGAACCAGACTAGATATCTGTCGCTATAGCAAACGGTTTTTTGCATCTAAATCTTGACCGAATTTGTAGTACAAATTTGAAGTGAAATTCACCGGTAATTCGCAAAAAACATTTTTTTTCGGTAATTTCCATGACTGATTTCCGGTCACATGATCAGGAAGCCAAAAAAATTTCTATCGCATATAATCATTTTTTGCTATCTTGTCTAGTTCTCTCAGTCGAAATCACAGTGGGACAGTCTTATAAAAACGACCTTACCGTTCAAAATTCTAGTATAAAGTGTATAAATTTTACTGCAGATTACGGTTTAAAAATGTGAACTTTCACGTCATGGGAAATAAAGGAGCGAATTTAAATGGAGCGAAAATTCATTCATATTTTTCACTTAGAACACATTGGAGAAGAGATACGATACCTAAAATATATTTTTTTAATTTCATACCAAATGACAATTTTTTTATGGACGTTATTCCTATGTAATGTCGTGTTTCTATAAGGACAAGCTTATTTTTGTCGTTTTGTCCATGTCACATGGACTTTGTGGAAACAAGTCGATTTACCCATATAAAAATCATAAATATTAAGAGTCGCTTTAATATAATATTTTTTAAATAATCCAGTGAAAGTTATCTCGAATATTTTTTATTCGTACATTTATAAGGGTGTCGTTTTGTCCAAATATAGATATTTACTTCTCAAAAAATCGCAAAATTTCTTTCGGTTTGTCAATATATACCGGCACTATAGTAAAAACGTTTTTTGCGGCCATTAAACACATATTTCGAGATTCCGAGTAAATTTTATCGAACATTCAATAGATGTATTTAATAAATGTTCGTCAAAATACACTCAAAATCTAGAAATCCATGTTTAATGACGGCAAAAAAGTTTTAACTGTCCTGTGTGTCTATAAGGAATGCGTATATATTAACAAACTTTAGTCCTTTTGAATTTATGATTTTGTATTTTTCAGCATAATCTCTTGAAAATTTGGCCGTATCACCGAGTTTTCAAAATCTTTATTTTAAGGGGGTCGCTAAAGTACAAACTGTTGGACGAAGTATTCCTTCTAACTAATGTATTTGAGAAAAAATCTTGCATCCTATAAAAAAAATCGAAAGTGACGGATGGCTCGTCCAATCAGAAACGTGCTTACAAAACTGACGGAATTATTTTTTCAAAATGTATCTCCTCCCTGCGTTTTTAAGGGAGTGGGTGTCGCAAATTTGAGCCTCTTCCGAGGCCATTTCCCGCCAAACTAGCAAAGGTGATATTCCAAAAACATTTGTTACTAACAGAACCAACCTTCGCGGTAATTTTGAATTTAACAGTAATCTGATACAATCCCACCTACGCCGACACCTACGCTTTTAAAAAGCTTCTTAAAAAGACACGCAGTTCGTACCTACTCCTTCAATTTTCATCATTTTTTATTATTTTTTTGCGTGAGGCTCCGGAGAAGCCGAACAAATAATGCAAAATTGCTTTTGTTTTAAAATTTTGCTTTCGGCGCCCAAAACAGCAAAAAAACGAAAACTAAAATTATTGATTTATTTATGATTTAAATTGAAAGTGCGCTCATTTGTTTTCTTTTGACGCTACCGAGTTAAAAATTGCACCAAAATCCTTAAAAGTGTTTGTATTTACGGAAAAAATTATTTTGAAGCATTTTTTCTGATTTCTAAATTTTGTCAAAAATTTAGGCTCAAAATGAAAAGTTGCCATGGCCCCCAAGAGACGCAAAAGCAAAATTTCGAAAAAAACTCTAGTTTATTGTCAAAAAAGTCTTCTGCTTTCAGATGCAGTATGAGTCGAAACTGTATCTCTCAAACTGGTGGAGGAGATAGCTTTTGCCTGAGCCTCCCAAACTGATCATTTCAAAATTTTAATTTTTGGTTTTTTC
>SCLH01000777.1:0-22897 GCA_004367855.1 Oikopleura vanhoeffeni | reverse complement strand
GAGATAATTTTCGATATAGAGCCATATCACACTGCATATGAAAGACGATTTCACCGCAGTTTGAAAAATATAAAAACATTTCAGATTGTGTAATGTGTTTTTTTAAACATAAATAACGGGTTTTTTTTGATGATTTTTTCTCACAAATTGACCGTTTTTTCAAATTTTAAAAAGGTCTTTTTCGAAATTTTTATTGCCACGTTTTTTGTAATTAAATTGTATCCAAAATGTGATACAGAAAATATGAAAAAACGTCCCAAATAAATTTTAATGGTCGCCACTTTCATTGCAGTTTTTCACAGAAGTTAATTTAGATAAAAGTGGGTTGAAATATGTTCCAAAGCTAAAACAATTAATTCCTCCTCCATAAATAAAAATTTCTCCGTCTTTATAACTCGAATTATGGCCAGCTAAAATCAAATTATTTCCTTCAATTTCTCCAATTTCAAAATATCCAGTTTCTTGGTTATATTTGATTATCCTATCATTTTCTTTTGCTAAATTTGTCACCCCACCAGAGAAAATATAAGTTCCTGATTCGTCAATATTTAAAGAATGTCCATATATTCCAAACGGCATTTTTGAGCGATTTATAAGGACAAAAGTGTCATTTTCGAGTTTAAATCGAATAATTTCATCAGAAATTGAACCATCTTCAAATAAACCACCGATTATCAAAAACGAACCATCAGCGGTTTTGGTTAAAGTTGAAGAACCGAGAGCAGGGAGGATATTTTCCGCAATTTTTATCAATGAAATATCTTCTTTTTTCGAGATATTTGACTCGAAATTAAATCTATTTAAAGTTAATTCATTTGTAAATTTTCCGTTTTCATCACGGCCACCAAACCTTAAAAAGGTCGATTTGTCTATATTTGTTAAAGCGGCTCTATAAAATGAAAAATTTTCATGGGTTTGATCAAAAATTTTTTGGAGACATTCGAAGTTCTTCCAATTTGAGAGATCATAAATGACGATTCTGGAATTTGCCTTATTGGGGTTATCAGTAAGGTATAAATTCTGTCCTTACGTTTAATTTCGTCATTATAGACGAAAACTTAAATTTGAAAATGCTACAGCGTGAAAAAATCAAACCAATTTTTGACGTATCGAAAAAAAAATTCCATTTCCACTGATACCAAGGAAATTTATAAATTTCAAAATAATTATTTGGGTTCATCAAAAAAAGGAAAATTAAAATTTTTCAGGTGAAATTTAAAAACTTAAGCTAGTCTTTGAATAAAAAAACTTTGATAAAATTTTGCGGTGAAATGTGAATTTTTAAGTTTAAAACCTCAATAACTTTCGCCTTTCTTAAATTTTCGAACATTTATTTCATAGGAAAATTTTGAGAGTACGGTTAATTTGATGAAAAAACAAAGTTTATTATGCATAAAATACAAATTTATACAAACTTAAGTGCTCATAATGAGGAGTTTTCAAATGTTATTTTCTGACCACTGAAAGGCCGAAAAAATTGTTTTTTGTCGCAAAAACCATCAGAACAAAAAAAAATATCAACGGTTTTAGTCTGGTGTTGAGTGTTCTCGATTCGCACCTACTGATAGCTCGAAATATTTTGTTTCGCTGGCAACCCACCTTATTTGGCGAAGTTCGGCCACCAAACAGTAAAAGATGACTCCCTAAAATATGACAAATTGGTGAATAAAGTGATTCAAATGAATCTAGCACCTCTGTATCCCCATTTTCATCAATAATCATCAATTCAGAAAGTTTTCTGTGATTTTCGTTTTCTTCTGAAAATCCAAATCCTCCTAGAGCAAAATTGAGTGGTCCAATTTTTGAAAATCCAGAAAAAGATTGCCCACATTTTTCATTTATAACTTCAACTCTCCACTTTGTCCTAACATGGTCTAAAACAGGAACTTGAATCAAGTTTTCAAGAAACAAAGATAATTCAACATTTTTTGAACCATAACCGATATAATATTGGTTTTGATAATAATGAAGGGTTTCGTATTCATCAAATGGTTCCAGTTTTGAGAATTTTGTTTTCAAATTTCGAATCGGTACCACAGCGGATTGTTCAAATCCAAGGTTCTCCAATCTCTTTTTTCTGGATTCCAGAGTTTTTAACTTTTCGATAGTTAAAATAGGACTACCTTTATAGATTGATAATAAACAAGAAGAATAACTAAATTTCAAGAATTTTTTTTCAAAAATTGTCCAAAAAGCGCAGAATTTAACGAGAAGCGTATTTTAAATGGTGGATGGGTAGGCTTACCACTTTGGCAAACTTCAATGGATTTCTGCCAAACCGTAGTTTCGTTGCAAAAATTATGATTCAGAGTTCAAACAAGAGCGAAGAAACAAAACGAGGCGATATTTGAATAAATTAAAAAATGAGAATAATTGGCATTCTCAATATTTTCAGCTGGTGATTCCAGAAAAATAATTTTGAAAATTTTTGAACAAGAAATGAAGAAAATTTTCAAATATTTCCGATTATTTGTGACCAAAAATCACAAAACCATGTCATACGATTTTTCAAATAGCATATAAAAAATATGTGGTCACCTACGCGTAAAGTTAAAGTGGTCATTTTGAAGAGTGCTTTTCGTTGATTTGAAATAATTAATAAAAAAATTTGAACAATTTAATTCGAACTCAAAATTTCTTAAAAAAACAATAATTTGAAAATTCTGTAGTTACAAAAGTTGCCTGGATTATGAAACATTACTTTCATGGTATATTGAGGGGAATATATAAACCCAGTAAAAAGTTTTTCATCAAGAGCCCATATCCGTATCTGTCAAAATGCAACGACCCCCTTAAGGGGGTTGTCCATGCTGGAAAGGCTTTTTCGAAGGCTCATAACTTTTTATTCCTTCATAACAATCTTATAGAAAATCTCAGGAATAGTAGTTCGTAATCTCTTGAACACATTTTACTTCTGACTTTTTTCATAGCATGTTCGACCAACCGGTAAATTGAGTTCACCACGAGCAAAATAATTTTTTTTGAAAATCCTATTTTTTTCGCCTTATTTCAAAACAACGTCATTTTCGGAATGTAACAAGCCCAAGGGCAGGTGAGCAAAATGTTGCAAGTACTTTTTCGAATTTGGCTGTAAATCGACAAAAAGTGCCCGAAATCGACAATTTTAAATATGAAAGTGAGAATTAGACAATTTAAATGACACCAAAGATTCTCTTGGGTACGGTTTGCTGGAAACGATATTAGCGATATGGTCTGATTGAACAGAAACGGTGCTAGAGATCAAAAATAATTTTGCAAATTCACTAAAAGGTTTTGTTAAGAATGAAGGCATATGTTTCCTTATTATATTCATTTTTTTCGTTAGATATTCTCCGTGCATGGGTGATTGTAATAATCATGATCCATATGCTATGGTGCTAAGATCTTCTTTTCGCAGCTAATCTAGCGGTATCACACATTTTTATATGCCTGTAAAATCTAAGTTTTTAATTCATTACATGTGATATATGGTAATGGCATTTAAAATATGTCTAATCTCCCAGCTTTTTCTTGACTTAAAATGTTCGATTTCGCGCTACTTTTTTGGTCGAATTTACAATCAGTCGGAAAATTTTGATAAATGCTAAATGCACACATCTCTGGCTCACCACTCCTTTGTGTGATTGGAATACTTCCCTATTGAATGAAATTAACGTGTTTTGATATGATTAGTGCCGGAAAAAAAAAGACTTTCGTCTTAAGGAAATAAAATATTGTGCTGTGCGGAATTAAACTTGCCAATTTACCGGATTGGGCGAACATGTTATTGAAAAACAGTCAACGTAAAATGTGTTCCAGAGATTACGAACAACTATTCCTAGAGATTTTTTATAGAATTGTTATGAAGGAATAAAAAGTTATTTAGCCTCGAAAAAAGCCTTTCCAGCATGGACCAACCCTCTTAAGGGCAGTACTGGTCGCATTTTAAGGCCAAAAAACCGGGTGTCAGCGTCGCCTCAATGAATACTAGAAAGACAGCAGACAACATGAATTTACAGATTTAGGGATATATTGAACCATGGATCTTGCTTCCACAAAACACATCGGAGGCCTCTGATAAGGCCGACCAATCAGGAACGACCTTCAAAAGTGGCACTATTTTCACTTCAAAAGCCTACTCCTCCCTGAGTTTTGAAGATAGAGAATACTTTTATAGCTTTTATTGACCACAGGAGAACGTAGGGCCAGAGCCCTAGTTGAGGTTTTACTCTAAGAAAAATTTCATCCCGGCCGCTTAAATAGAGGCACAAATTTGGCGCAAAAAAGAATAAAGTTTTTGCTCATTTAGCGCCGGCGTAATGAAATGTTTATTGAGATAGACAGACTCAAACTAGGAGGCATACTTATGCCCCGTTCTTCACTGTGGATCAATGAAAGCTAATATCAAAAAGGTATTGTCTTATCTTCAAAACTCTGGGTAGTGAGATTAGTGCTTAATTTGAATAAGTGAGATATAAGTGCCTACGGTTTGATAATCGGATCGTTCCTGATTTAAGGTCTGGCCCTTACTCGAGAGGCTCCTCACAGATAGGTGTTGTGGAGAAGCAAAGATCTGCATTGTTCAAATATTATGTCCCTAAACTGAACTCCGATTGTGTTCGTGCTTGTTTTCTAAAGTTATCTTCATTGATGGCAGTGATCCAGCTGAAAAAACCCAATAGGTTTGGCCTAATAAATAATGCGACCAGTACTCCTTAAGAGGATTGTGGGTAGTGCTCCGAATAGCAATTCGTTGTAGCTGCTGTGGATGAATAAAGTCTCGGTAATGAATTTAAAACATTCTCAAAGCAAATAATTATTGATTGAAACATACTAATGATGCAATAAAAAATGAAAAGCATTTATCAGATGTTTTAAAGTATCTCGCATTAGAATATGTGTTCCAGAAAGCAGGACACTTTTCAAATATCTCGTTTGCTACCGCTTATGAGGTACCCTTATGTACCGATTAGACCTATGTTTGCTCATTCCCATGTGCGCTATGAGAGCTCCACACTAAAAGCCAAAATTTCGCTTATGAATTCGCTCTACTGTCAAATACTATAAATAATCTATCGATAAAATCTATCTAATTAAAGAATTATATATTAGAAGTTTTTGTTACTATGTGTTACTATTATGATCAACCTTTCCTAATTTTGTAAAATGTTTAACCATAAAATTTCCAAAAGTTGATGTCGGATTGATCATTTCAAATTCTAGAAATAAATTCTTTCGAAACGTCTCCGAGACCCATTTTATGACATTTGTCGAATGTTCTTCAGATAAATAAGCCAAAACAACTTCACTGATAATAAAAGTTTTTAATTTGGTGTCCAACCCCACTGTAATAAGCGAATTTTCAACAATTTTCATATCGCGTAAGTCTCCCGGAACAGCAAAATAATTATTTCTTTTTTCTAGTAAATTGCATTTATATTCTAGATTATTTGGAAAATCTATTTCGAACCACTTTATTCTTTCGGGCACATTTAATCTCCAAAATGCTGTATCAGATCCCGCACCTTAAAATATTCGAATATTATACTGTGAACGTATCTCTAGCATCGCATTTTTTAACTTGACAAACCTAAATAATTACTGTGGTATTTGTCTTAGGTACTTTTCTTTTAGGTGGGTCCACCCTTCTTATGACGATTACGAGAAAACTATAGGCGATATCGAGAAACGTTTTTTTGCATTCAACTGCCAACTAAAAAATCTCAATAGAGAAATTTTATTAAGTTGATTTGACATCCGGTTCACCGGATATAAACCGGAATTTAATTTTTTGGTAGGTTCGAATCTCGATGGGCCCAAAAATTTTTTTTCTTAAAATCAGCCTGGAAGTTAAATTTTATGTTTGTTTCATCTTATAATCCACGATTGTCTTACACATTTACTGCTTGAACTATATTTTTGATGAATTCCTGGACGAAAAAAAGAAGTTTTATTTTTTTTCTAATTTTATACTGAAATACGTATATAATAGATCTCCGGTTACCGGTGAACCGGGGGTCGATAGTGAAATGTATGAAAAGTGAAATGTATAAATTTGAGATTTTGAACGTAAACAGGCGAGAACAAGAGTTCTAGAGCATAAATTCCAATGTTTTCGCTGGATCAGATTATTGAGATCAAATTCTTCAATATGATAAAAAAAATATTTTTTTGCGCCACCCGATTATTTTGAAAATGCAATGACATCATGAAAAATACAGATTTTGGTACACTTACAAAATGTTTAGCAAATTTATATTTTGATTGGACTATGCAAAATAATAATTTTTTTATCCGTTTGAAGAATTCGACCTTAATAATCTGATCCAGAAAAAACATTGGAATTTTATGCTCTAGAACTCTTGTTTTCGCCTGTTCATGTTCAAAATCTCAAATTTATACATTTCACTTTTTATACATTTCACTATCGACCCNAGAGCATAAATTCCAATGTTTTCGCTGATAGATTATTGGAGATCAAATTCTTCTTCAATATGATAAAAAAAAATATTTTTGCGCCACCCGATTATTTTGAAATGCAATGACATCATGAAAAATACAGATTTTGGTACACTTACAAAATGTTTAGCAAAATTTATATTTGATTGGACTATGCAAAAAATTTTTTTATAAGAATTCGACCTTAATAATCTGATCCAGAAAAAACACTGGAATTTTTTATGCTCTATGAACTCTTTTGTTTTTCGGCCTGTCATGGTTCAAAAATCTCTTATACATTCACTTTTTATACAATTTCACGTTTTTATACATTTCACTATTCGACCCGTGGGAACCGTAGTTTTCGTGAATAAGACAAAATGTTTCCATTTAGGAGCGCCTTTTTTAGTTTTTGGCAGTTGAATGCAAAAAACGTTTTTTCGATATTCGCCTTTGGTTTCCTATAATCGTCATGCAGAAGGGTGGGCCCACACCTAAAAAAAATTACCTAGCGGACGTTTTGAAAATTTTTTCAAACGGTCCGCTAAAAGGATTTGCCATTCCATTACCTATTATGTTACCCATACTCATTTTGGTATATATACCACTTTCGAATAAAAAAATGTATTTTATAGCGGTACAATCCAATACGTTGTTATTTGCATCACTTGGAGTTTTCCACTATGCTCTTCTTTTGGGTGCTTTAAGTCTTCTCTTTCCTCTCTTATACTTTTGGAATATAGCAACTTTGTCGAGCACCCTTTCAATTCTCAAAAATGACATGAAGTTTTTCACATTGAAAATTGCCCGAAAATTGAATTTTGAAGGCTTTCACCAGTATGAAATTTTTCAATACTTTTTAAAATGTTTGTTAAAAAACAAGAAGATTTATCCATCCAATCAAAAAGTCATGCGACGCTATTGCCTTATTGGCGCTAAATCCGTCACCTCCTGCCGGTTTCATAAATGCCGCAGATTGTTGCGGTAGAACTCCTTTGGTAGCCAATAGTAAGGCGGATTTTTTAATATGTGAAACTAATATCCTCCCGGTTTTTCTTTAAATGATGGTTTCACGGCAAAAAAAATATTTTTTCAATGCTCTGTGATAAAAAAATTCACCTTGAAATGAGCAAAATTATATTTTTTATAATTGGTCTGATACACAATTGTTAGAGCTTTAAAATCAATTTATTATGTTTGCGTTAACGTGTCCTGAGATGATCATATGATTTTTTGAAAAATTTTTTTTCACTTTTTTGGAGATCTGAGTACATGGGTTAAAGGGGCCAATCTCTGAAAGCCAATCAGAGACGCTCAATTCTTCTACGCTAGAAGCGGGACCCTCTGAGTGGGTAGTATATGTTTTTTTGGGTTGAGAAAAATGAAATTATAAATGTTTCAATTATTGGTTTTCAAAAGTTTCGATTCATTTTAGATTATTTTAAGAATGAGAAGACAAATTCTTTTAAACAAAAGATACGGTAAACAAAAATATTTTTTCAATCAGTCTCTCAGTTAGCCAACAAATCTGAGAGCCCAATTGAAAAAATATTTTGTGCACTGTGTCGTCCATTGAAAGGAACGCTTTTTTTTCATGGCCTGAATTTGAAAATTATTTTTGGTGGCTGACAAGATCCCACAATTTGGCAGATTTTTAGTAAATAATTTTGATTGTTTATTTAAAATAATATATTTCTATGTCACCATGTTTTAATTGCAAACATTATAAATGCGAGTATAATCAAGAGCGATAAACAAAACTTGGGCTATGGAAATTAAGCAATTTAAATATGTTCACCGAGGATTTAAAAAAATAAATTTCAAAACTCTTCGACAAAAACGCAACGTCATGATTATGCGTCATAAGGGTGGTCGAGGAATTTCACTGACTGCACTGGAGTACAGTGATAGGCATAACTTATGCGGCGGGAGATTTATCTGCAAACCTACACTGTAAACTTCTCAGTACAGATTCTCTGAGTTTTTGTAACGCGGTCGGTATAATAACAACAGAAAATCAATAATAAATCAACCTTTATAGCGCGTTTCAAAGGGTTTTTGTTTTTTGGTGATGATTGGAAATTTCAAAGAATTATTCCAACGAAAAAGAAACGAAAAATCTGCTTGCTGTTTTATTTTCGCAGAAACTTTGAAAAATGAAAAAAACTTTGAACCCGATAAAATTAATTTTCGATGAGCAATTTTACACCGGAAAACTTTGACTACTTTTTAAATCTACCGGAGTTTATCCACCTTTTGTCCGGTAATATTTCGTTGGATGGAGTTTGATCCTGTAAGCACGTGGTTTGGATCAAGCAACTTTTCTGCATAAATATTCAATATGTACGATCATGCTAATGTGAAAACGCGCATATTCAACCAATATTGATTGCAAGCCTTACCGGAACATAAAAACCGAAACGTATGATAGTTTTTTTAAAAAATTGAAGGAAATCTACAACAGAATAACCGGTAATATTAATTTTTATCCTTCTAAGTTGGCATTCAGAAATAAACGAAAAGAGTGGCGATAATTAATATTTTTAAATCTCATTTTTTCCCCACAAAACCTCCACAGTTGTCACTTGTCTTTTTTCATATTAAATAGCCTTAAAAAATATCTAATTAAAATCGGCCTAAAAAATAGAGTCCAAAATTTTGAAGAACTTTTAATACTTTACAGGGCCCTTCTTTTTTTGCGATTCTTGGAATTGCCAGCTTTACAGTATAATTTTAGCTTACAACTCGTAAACTACTGTTTTAAGAAGGAAATGTTTCAACTGGAAAATTTGAAAGGAAATTTTTTTTTTTTGAGAGTTGAAAAATTCAAAATTTTTACTTTGCTTAATTTTCGGAACAAATATTACTTGACCCCTAATTATTTTATTTCTTTTGGGGCGCGATTTTCCACAATTTTTCAAACTGGTTTGATTAACTTGGAGTTATTACCCCTCAACCTCACAAAATAATCCATTGTGAAATCTTTGGAACGCAATTTTTACAAAATTAAATATATTTGGGGGGCATTATAAATTTAAGTTCTATAATTTTTTTTAACGCGAAGACCGGGGACAAATTTTTAAGGAATTTTTTAACGCGGGTTTGAAAAGTGGGCTAAAACGAAAAACGGTTCCCCGGGAATTTAAACTTATTTTATCAAAACTGCCAATTTTTATTGCAGAAATTAAAAATCCTGCGAGATTAGAGAATCGACTTTTAATTATATTTTTCATTCAAGATATTTTATGAACAGCGGGTTTCAAATTTATAGTTTGGAAAAAACCTCTATATGCTCTTTATAGAAGGGGCCGAATATGCGCTCATTTGCATTCCACAAATTGTTTTGTCGGATTATGAAAAAATTTAAAATTAGTAATGTTTTTATTTCTCCCAAAATTTTAACTGTCAATTCATTTCTGGGCAAACTAATTTCCCCTGTTTTTTATAAAAATAAAAAATTTAATATTTATTAATTATCCTTTTTTCGACTCCCAGCTGAATAAAATCGGGTTGTTTGATTATCGCCTTGTCGGGAAATAAAATTCATTTAAATTTTCGCAAAAAGCGGGTGGGGGGGAAAGTTTGGGGGATTCTCAAGAATATTTACTCAAAAATAGCAATAAAAACAAAACACCTGTGAATTGTAGGTCCAGAATACGTTACTCTTAAATTGTGACCACTTGGTGGCTCCAAAAAAAAATTCATAATCGGAAAGTTTAACCCCATAAACTCAAAGAATCCGTACTGCGGCGTTGGGTTTTGCAGATAAGTCTCCAGGTACTTATGCGGCAAAAGTTATCCCTATCACTGTGCTCCAGTGCAGTCGGTGAAATTCCTCAACCACCCTTATGACGCATAATTATGACGTTGCGTTTTTCACAACATATTTTTCATTCAGACCAAGTTGGGATCAAAAGATACTGACTCAGAAACTTGACTCACAAAAAAATATCTGGCCACTTTTGGGAAAAAGTCAAAGTGACAATTCCCATGGGTTTTAAATTCCCAGGTGTTTTAAAGAAATCATTTTATTTGTACACTAACTACATGTAACCATTTATGGAAAACCACTTTCGCGAAAAAAGGGTTTCCGTCAATGGGTATGGCCCATACCGTATGGGTTTCCATTGAATGGTAATGGGTTTCCATTACATGGTAATTTTGGGCAAAATTTGAAAACTTGTTTTTAGCCGAAAAATTGAAAAAAAATTGAGTTTTTTTCTAAATTACATGTTCAGGGACAATTATAGAGCAGCCGAAATCAACAAACTTTTTAGAAGAGTTTGGACCGAATTTAACACCAAAAACAGAGTTTATTTTACTCAAACATGCCTTGTTTTTTTAAAAATGGTTTCCATGAATGTTAATGAGTTTCCATTAAATGGTAAGGGGTTTCCATTATCGGGGGTGTTCCATAAATGGTTAGTCAGTGTATGTCTTAAATTTTCAGGCAAATTTAACATTTTGAAATCATACCTACCTAAGACGATAACTTGTTCAAAATCAGATCCTATCACTTTTTCGAGGATATATGAAATGACTTGATGTCGGACATAATAACCAGAATGGATTATTGGAGATCGACGAGGCGATTTTTTAATAATTTTTAATAAAAAATCATCATTCCAATAGTTTTGGCGAACACACGAAGATTTACTCAATGCTGCTTGGTCATCAGTGGCTACGACTCGACCACAATCACTCATTTCTAAAAAAAAATATATTTTAGGTTTATTACATTTTCGACCACCAAACCTAAAAAAGGTTGATCTGTCAATATTTGTCAAAGCGGCTCTATAAAATGAAAAATTTTCATGGGTTTGATCAAAAATTTTTTGGAGACATTCGAAGTTCTTCCAATTTGAGAGATCATAAATGACTATTCTGGAATTTGCCTTATTCGGGTTATCAGTAAGGTATAAATTCTGTTCTTACAGACTTCTTTTAAGGGGGTAGCAGCGATGTGGCAGACTGGCGTCAATTTAACTTACGAAAATAATTAGTTGCTTCATTTTTTTGTGCTCATTATCGTTAGCTGAACCAGAACAAATGTATATCAGCTCATTAAAATATTTTTTTTATCTATTTAAGGAAATATTTGAGTTCGAACTTTTATTTTTGAATTCGTAAAATTTTCAAAAAAATTCAAACCATTATTCAAATTTTACGCATTTTTCACCCAAATTATTTTTTGTTTTTTCTCTGAAATCTGTGAATAAAAACGAAAAAAATAGCCACTTTAACTTTTTTCATGCATGTTTACATATTTTTTGAATGCTGTTTAAATCGCCGAAATTAAAAAAGGCATTGCTTCGATTTTCAACGTCCGAAAATTTTACCGATTTAATTTTTACATGATCTGGCCTAAAACAATCAAGGAATTTGATAAATAAAATCTGACACCGCGGAGGGGTCATATTTAATCATTTTGCTTCTTTTTGACCGAAAGAGCAAAATAACTTGCAAACTCGGGTAAAGATGCAGTTTTAAGCTGAGAGCATGATGATATTACCAAAAATTTCGTTTGGGTCCGTTTTTTAGATACGTAAATCCGGCGCATGAGATAGCTGGAAGTTGGCACATACGATAAACCGGGCTCTGCTTGGGCACGAAGAATAAAAAGTTGTATTATGACCCAAAATTTCAAAAGTATCGTATGTGCCAACTTCCAGCTATCTCACACTTCAGATTTACGTATCTAAAAAGAACGAACCTTGGGTGTCATATTAAATGACTTTCTTTCCTTTCAAAAAATTAAACTACTGTCGTTATTGTCTAAAATTTTCAAAACGTCCGCTTAGACGCACAAAAATCAAGTCAAAAAAAGAAAAAAATGTAAAAAAAACGTCCGCTTAAAAACGCCTAAAAACGCACGAAAATTTTGAAACTTGAAAAAATGCGTAGGTTTTCGCCAAAAAAACGCAAAAAAAGACACTAAAACGACCGCTTAGACAAATACGACAGTATTTAAGGTTTATTACATTTTCAAGATAAAAAAACAAATTTTGGCTCTTGTACTTTATTTTTGTAAGCTTTCAAAATGTTTTTTTTTCAGAACAAAAAGTCTAAGATAAATTTACCGTCGCCACTTCTTTGATATACAGTTGAGGAAGTTTAAAATATTGGGAAAATTTTTTCGAAAATTTTAGATGAAAAAATTCAAAAAAAAATATTAACTATTCCGAGCCATCTGAGCTCAAAAAGACAATTGGAAAATTCTAAAATCGCACACATCGGAGACTCAAATGATCCGAAAGTGTTTTTTGTTGAAAATTTAGGGCTCTTATAAATCGTTTGAATCTCATTGGTCGTTTTTCGGATCATTTGGGTTCCTGCAATTCATACGAGGGAGTCTTATAAATAAAAAAAAAATACGCACTCGAGAAGTAAAATTAGAGTATCAATGATACCGTATCATTCACATCACAGTAAGGCTATGTTAAAACTCGGTGGTCCTATTTTAGCATGGAAAAATAGCAAGAAAATATTTTAGTTGTTGAATATGATCAGAAGTTGTTTTTAAGTTACTTTCTTGGTTCTTTGGTTAAAAATTTGTGTTATATTACAATTGTAAAATGAAAATTAAATCCATGCTAAAGGCACTTGCTCCGAAGACAGTTTAATTAACACAAAATAAGTTTAAAGGCTGTTTAAATAGTGGACAGTATACAGTGAAACCAAATGGTTTAAAAGTTTTTGCTCAAAATATTCGGATCGGGCCAAAAAAATTTCGGGTATGGGGGTTAATCGACCCAAGATAATTCAAAAATGGAATTGAAAAATTTCCAAAGTGACCAAAAAAGCCATTTTAGAGAAAAACGCTGGCCATATGCGGGTCCAGAAAATTTTTGAGCTGTAGGGTTAATTGATTCAAGAAAATCAGACTAAAATGTCTGATCTCATTTTCTAATTTCTGTATGATGATTTATAAAGGGAACGTTAATTCGCCAAATTAATAAAAAAATTAAGGCGTATACAGTATACTGTTCTAGAACCGAAATTTCAAATAATTCACCAGAAACCAAATTATTGCCTTTATAAACGTCACCAAAATATCTAAATCTAGAAAGTTTTGCTAAAATAAGACACTTTGAAATAAAAATTTGGTGGATAAAAAATTTGGCGGATAATAATTTGACGGATTAACGTTCTCTTTGATTTACTGTCGTATTTGTCTAAGCGGACGTTTTTGAAAATTTTCAAAACGTCCGCTGAGACGCACAAAAAAACGCCCGCTTAGACGCACAGAGACAAATTTTGGTCTAAAAAATCGAAAAATGGAGCTAAAGAGCTTAAATTATATACTGTTAAAATCATGTACTGTTATAATTTGAACTCACCTCCGCTTAGACAAATACGACAGTATATTACGAAGAAAACAATATTTTTTTGGCTGCGTTTTATACCCTCGTCATTCTAATACAGGTTCAGGTATTTTCTATAACGTCGTATTTTTTAGTAACGACGTGATTTGTGCCCGAGTGTCCTCCGAGAGTACACATGGGTTAGAACCATTCAAATTTGGTTCAAGATTTGGCACTGGTCGCCATTTCTTTCCGGGAGTTAACTTAGATAATCTCGGATTAAAATAAGTTCCAAAAACAAAGCAATTTAATCCGCCCCCAAAAAGTAGAATTTCGCCATTTTTATACGTAGCGTTATGTCCTGCTAGTATAATATTATTTTGGTCAATTTCCCCAATTTCAAAATACCCAGTTTCAGGGTGAAATTTAATAATTCGGTCATTTTCCATCGGCAAATTTGAAACACCTCCTATGAAAATAAAGGTTCCTGATTCGTCCATTTCCAAGGTGTGGCCATAAATACCAAATGGCATTTTTGTCCTGCTTTCGATGACCAAAGTGTCATTTGCAAGTTTAAATTGAATAATTTCATCAGATATTGAACCATCTTCAAAAAGACCGCCGGTTATAATAAATGAACCATCATCTTTCTTGGTCAAAATTGAAGAACCGAGCGCAGGCAGGCTATTTCCTGAAATTCTATCAACTGAAATACCAGATTCGTTTGATAATTTTGATTTAAAATTGAACCCTTTTATGGGTGGAACTCCTGAATAACAAATTGGGACGCAATGTTCAAAATTTCCAAATACTTTCAGGACATAGAGACAGCAAATGTGTATGCGCGCTTGTATTTGCGTCATTATGCAAATTATAAAAATCAGTATGCTAAAGATAGTCACCGGCCGAAAAAATTAGTTTGAAATAAAATTCTTTCTCTCAATTGATTTTCTATGAATTTGAGAGGAGAAGATTTTATTCTCGCCGAAATCTAATTTTTACGATTGTTCTGATCTTTAGCATATGCATAGCCTATAGCTTTTTATAATTGCATTATTAGAACTTTAAATGGTTTCCAAATCAATAAATATAAGAATCTGTTTTGACTTTTTTATTTATTTTTAGCAAGAATTAAAAATAAATTTTTGATATGTTTTTTAAAGTGAGTAAATAAAAACGCCCTTAGATGCACGAAATTTTGAAATAGAAAAGTATAGGTTTTTCGCCGAGACGCAAAAATACACTAAAACGTCCGCTTAGACAACTTTGAAAGTACTGTCCGTATGCGGTCTAAGAGGACATAATTTTTTTGTCGTTTTGTCCACCTGAAAACGTGTCGTTTTGTCCATTAAAAAAAAATCACAAAAATCGATACATTTAGCTGAAGAAAAAATTAAGACGTTTTGAACTAAAAAAGTATTTTTCTCACCCTAACCTATTCAAGGTCAATTCATTTGTAAATTTTCCATTTTGATCCCTTCCTCCAAACCGTAAAAAGGTTGACTCATCAATATTTACTAAGGCACATCTGTAATATGCGAAATTTTCACTTTTCTCGTCAAAAATTTTATCGAGACATTCGAAATTTTTCCAGTTTGTTAAATCATAAATTACAACTCTAGAATTTGATTTATTAGGGGAAGTTCTGCCACCAAATAGAATGAGGTGGTTGCCAAGCACGTGACAAATTGGCGAAAATAAGGGTTCAAACGTATCCAAAACCTCGGAATCGCCATTTTCATGAATAATCATCAATTCAGATAATTTCCGATGATTTGAATTTTCTTCTGAAAACCCAAAACCGCTGAGAATGAAATTTAAATTCTCAAATCTTGAAAAACCGGCGAATGAATGTCCAGCTGTTTTGTCTAAAATTTCAACTGTCCATTTTGTCCTGACAGGTTCAATTTTTGGTAATATTATAAGGTTGCTGGTGAAATCGCTCAATTTGACGTTTTTTGAACCATAACCAATATAATAATGATTTTTGTAAGAATGCAGAATTTCGTATTCATCAAACGGTTCAATTTGAACAAATTCAGTTTTCAAATTTCGAACCGGAACCGCTTCTGATTGGTCGAAACCCAAATTTTCAAATCTATTTTTTCTAGATTCTATTGAACTTAATCCTTCTATTGTGAGCAAAGGACTTCCTATTTAGTTTATAATTTTGAACCGACCATTTTGTAAAGCCAGCATTGTGATAAAATCCTGGTAATTACTTAAAAATTTGTGCTTTTCTAGAGTTGCTTAATTAATTCAAATAAATATTTTTATTGAAAACTATAATTTTAAAAATTTCGTATTAACTCGTATTTCAAGAATGAAGGGTAGTGAATTGTCTGGCTGCGGCATTCTGGGTGCTGCTAATAAATGCGTGCTGTGTTGGGATTTTGTTGGGAGTGTTGGGGTTTGTTAAGTTTTTGCAATTGATGTTGGCTCTGAGGTGTGCGGTGCGGAGTTGGACGAGTGCGAGGTATGCGTCCGCGATAGATTTGTGTGAGGGTGTGTGGTCGGTGGTGTGTTATAATATATGTGTGCGCGCGCAAGAGTGGTGTTCTTCTGGGGTTTGTACTGTTTTCTTGTTAATGATTGGAGTGATTAGGTCGGTATCTCAGATATCGAAATTCCGGTAATTACGGTCAAATCATAAATTGGTGGTTTATCGGTCACTGTATATGAATAGACTGATTTTTTTTACGTTTCGTCTTCAAATTTTCTGGCCTATATTATTTGGGTTCAATTTTTTAATATGACTCCGAAAGGTCAAATTACAAAAATGACCCGTATGTGGCCTTATTTAATTTGACCCCAAAAAATAAAGGTCAGAAAATTTGAACACGACAGGTAAGATAATCAGTCTCACCAACAGTGGCCGAAAAACCGAAAATTTAATATTTGACCGGTAATTCTCAGAATTCTTGTATCCGGTTCAAAAACCGAATACCGGCATGCAAGATATCAAACCATTGATTCTAAACAATTTTTGGAATTTTCAAAATCGGTTCAGTCATCTTCGAGACAACCTGTGCAACTGGCGCACTAGAAAATCACGATCCACTGAAAAAAACCGCAATTTGTTTTCTCGGATCGGTTGAGTCTCGAAGGCATTATATCTTCTACCGTCACACGTGTTTTGGTGCGAATATATTAAGTTAAGAGTTCTACGATTCGACAATTTTAAATTGTTATTTATATAAGTTCAGCTATTGTTGTGATTATCGCAAATTAAAACCCAATTAAATAAATCAACCCCACTACCATCATGTATGAGGTCTCTTGAAAATAAAACATCTTTAAAATTGACTTCCTCTACAATAAAAGCTTGACTTCAGGACTTAAATTAATACGTAAGGTCTCGGTCTAGATGTTCGGTTGATTATGTCTTTTTAATACGAATGGTCACTAAAGTGCTACGAGGCAGCAATAAATCTAAACATTTCTCGACTTGAAAATGTAGAAGCAGAATTCCTGGCGTATCACTCCCGGCTCATCACCGCCACGTATATGATCCTTCCACGGGTTCCAAATATCTGAACGCCAGAAAAACCTGCGCATTTACTTAAAACAAACCACACATGCTCGAGTCTAACAAATGATCATATCTAAAATTTTTAAACTTACCCTAGTTTTATACAAATGTTCTATCTTCACATTTCCAACGCCCGAAGATAAATGGATAATTAATTGTCTCCAACCTCGACAAAAATAATTTCTTCAAAAGTTCCTCCGAAAATCCTCACATTTTAAAACTTCTTGACAAGACGAATTCTTGTGGACAATATGGCCAAACCATTTCACATTAGAATCAAAAGTCATTTTGTTGGAGCTCGCATCCCAGCTGTTATCAAGGACTAGGGCAATATTCATATTCGAAGATCACCAGGGGACGCAAAAATAGTACTTTTTCGACCCAAATTCTTTTCAGAGGACGTTTACATTTCAGTCTTAAATTATTGGAAAATCTTATCCTCGAACCAGTTGTATTCTTTCTGGACTGGTTTAATCTCCAAAGGTTGGATATCCTGATCAGCACCTGAAAATACACTTTAGCCACTTCCTCGGGTAAGTATTTTTTTCTTGACTTTTTCTTAAATCTGCAAAAACCATGATTTGCCGAATTTTTTGCATAAATTCCTTTGACCTTGTATGGGGTTATATATCTCAAACATGACAGTTTAAGGGGCAGTGGTCAACGCCAAATTGTGACAAAAATGTCAATGAGGTTATTTTGCTACAATACCGGAAGAATTGTTTCGGCTCCTTCAATGATTTTTTCGTAATGAGTTTTTCCTACCCATATGTCGCTTTAACCTACGACGATCTCCCTCGATTTAAATGCCACAACACATTTTCCGTATTTGATAGAACGCTCAAAACTTCATATTCTGCGAGATCTCGAAATCAATACGAAGGTTCGACCATTTTCTAGAGTCGCTACATTACCCCGAAACGTCTATTGCTATAAAATTAGTCTAATTTTGTTGGCAATTTGATTTTGAGTTACTGTGGCTTAATTTATCCGCAGAAAATAGAAAATAATATCTTTCGGAAATCATTGAAAATTGATTGAGTTCAGATAGGCATATTCTAAATTTATTTCTGAGGGAAAACTAAAAAAATGTATTTTCAGAACGAAACAATCATTCATCACTGTGGGTTTCTGACCTCGCTGGAGAGACAACATAGGCGAAAGTCTGTTCAAATTTCTCTGGACATAACCAGGAAGAAATGTTTGGTCTTTAATTTTGTGTTACATTTCACCAAAATGTGTATTTTGAAAATGAGCGAACTAAGATAGGTTTCTTGAAAACTCACCGATATTTGAGGATGTGGGGCACATAATTTGCTCTTTTTACACATATTTCACAGCAAAGTTTCTGAAAACCTGGCTTCAGAAATAAGTTAATTTTCATCCAGAATAAGACGATAGGTTACAACTCTCTTTAAGGAAGTGCCAGTACTATTCAGAAGCATCTCGATACGCAACCTACGCTCAGAAAAATGGTTATTCAAGTGCGTCTCTAAAAAAGTACCTTAGAAAATCCTACTCCTCATTCATTCTTCATCAATTTTTACCTTGTATTTGCAACATTTAACTTCCGAAATAATAAAATGCGAATCTCGAAGCCGGTACAGAAGCAATTTTATAGAAAAATTTGCCTCTAGATGACAAAACACCTATCTTGGTTAGACTTTCAACGCTGTTTTGACCACTAGAGGCAATTTTTTACGAATATGTAGCTACACCGCTCGAGAGAATGGCATATATATATTCGCATAGTTAAATTTCAGAATAACAAGAGTACAAACATCGTCGCGAAAGACATGGGAGTAGGCCTTTCCAGTACTCAAAAAACCAGTTTTCTGAGCCGTAGGTTGACGGATCAGATGCCTGTGAATAGTACTAGGCAAAAAAAAAAAAAAAAAAAAAAAAAAAAAAAAAAAAAAAAAAAAAAAAAAAAAAAATCTTTCTTAAGAGTGTACATACGTAATTGGCAAGAAAGTTAATTATTCTGAAGCCAGGTCTTTCTCAGACTTGTGCTTGGAAATGTGTAAAAAAAGCAATATTATGCGTTGCCCACTCGACTTAAGGCTAATAAGTGTTTTTTTTCTAGATTTTAAAGCGTATGCATCCAAATTCACATAATCTTGAGCATACAGCCCAAGATACGATACATTACGTTAATTTTAAAAAAAATAGAGAAAGTCGATACCTCAAAATTCAGGGAGACGGAGGAAATACACTTCAATCAATTTTTCAAAAGAAGCAGTATATGACGTGATTCCGGCGGAAGTGAAATTGAGCGACTACTTTCGCGACCTGATTCGACGTCCAATTAACCGACAAATATTGAATTATGGTAAAATCTATATCTTGCGACGTAATGTAATATCGAGCCGTGAAACAGACCTTCAAACTCACGTTTTTGGTCAATTGTTGGTTAGACCACCCCTAAAACACTAAAATGTCCATGCAAATTCATACCGTCGGCAATAAAGATAAATTAGGGTGGTACTGTAACAGAACATTCTTAGTTTTAATTCGATAAATTGCAGTAATTTGTCCGTGAACAACAGAAAATCATATATCAGAGAAATATAAACATCTAAGAAAAAACGCTACAGGTACTCTGTAGGTTGGACCCTAACTCAGGAGCCTAACAATTGGGGACTGTTCATACGACATTTTTGAAATTGTGGGTCATCGATACAAATTATTAAACGGGCGCTGCAGAGCCAGATTTTCGATTCCGTTTTAGCGGTAATTTGCAAGATTTTAGTTTTTCTAATAAATTTCTCGGATTTTGTTTGTTATTTAAAAATAAAAGACTACTCTAAAACGTGACTTGTGTAAAATCTGATTGAATAACTTTGTCAATAAATATGTGCTAAACTTGATGCTCACAGAATGCTATAAATAGATAATATGGTGATGTCTCTTGTGATACTCTTGTAGATTGAATTTGATAGATGAGAAATCATCTTTCCAGTATTTTGTCTAAACGACGAAGCGCTTTACTAAGCACTTGCATCTCATGCGCCACAACACGATCAATATCACTCGATTTAAATTGAAATTAAAAATTAATTTTTGCTTCTAATAAGAAAAAATTGGGTACTCATATAATGACGTTTCTTACAATCAACTAAGGGACCGGCAGAAACGTTAGAATTTTTACATAACAAATAAACAGTCGTTCTGAAAGTCGTTGTGCGTCATGTGTGATAGCTAATTTTAGGTACTTTATTAATGAAAGGACGAGAAAAAATTTTTTTTTTCGTTTTTACAATCAGGCCGATTTCGGAAATTCTAACATTCATCGTCAATCGATAGTTTTCCCCAATTAGTTAAAATCCAGAAATTTCAGCCAAATCGGAGCAATTTAGGGCGGTCGTCTACGATCTCAAGAGATCTTGAACACCGTGCCGCTTGTCGTAAAATAATTAGAACCATAACTTCATCATTTTGTTGATGCACGCCAACTAGGGAGCGAACATTATCGTCCACGATTGCTAGCGGTGCCCCCCCCCGAGTTGATTGATATCCAATAAAATGCACACAGGTTCTAATAAAATTTTGCCAGTCAATTCACATGAGAAAAGGACCAGTCCTAAATTATCGGGTAAAAATGAAAAACTGAGCTCTGCACAATGGGCATGCTGCCTGAAGAAGTGTTATTATGGCCATAATATAACTGCCCATGCAACGTGCCATTGCAGACGCCAGTTATTTTATTTAACCCAATAACTTTACATGAATTCATCGGAAATAAGGTATTATCAAAGAATACACGATTAAAATCGGAACGGAATCGAAAAAACTGCGCGCCTATGCAATCCGTAGCTTGAAAAGTTCATTATTTTCCAATTTCAAAATGATCAGTATGTATTACTGTAGTTCAATAGTGGTTTTGGATCGATTACTTCCCCTACGTCATAACAACTTTAAAAGATATATTTTTTTGCTATGATGTTCATTCATTATGCCGGGTAACAAAATACTTATTTGCGTAAAAATAGGTAAGATATTGTTACGCTCATAGGATAGTATGTAACTTCTCCCGTGCCAGTTAGTAGGCTTTACAATAAATATACACACTTAATTTTGAATGGAATTAATCGCAAATATGATAATGAGGAATCGAAAAGTTCAAAATTTTTGGTCATTTCGGGCGTTACTTTTCACTTTGATCTACAGTGGAAGTCCGTTCTAACAGGAGCATCTATTAAATATAAATGTACTGTCCAGCAAAAGTACTTTTATTTAGCATAAAAAACGCCACAGTATGATAGATAGGTACACAAGATATATGCAAGGCATATTTTTTGTATGTCTAGTACTTTTCGCTGGGACAGTTACTTTTAATATTAGTAGGGTGCGTCCTGTTGAAACGGTTCAGTACAGAAATTAACGTAGGTCCAAAAAATAGTACAAAAAAAAATAAAGGTATTGACCTAATATGCGAAATAACGGGAGCGAGAAAAAACTTAATATGAGCACCATAATGCGAATTTTTAACAAACAATAATTAAGTAGGTTTTAGTTTCGCTGGTGGCATGTATTTCGGTGTTTCAAGCATGCGGAAAACCGCGGTGATATTAACTAAACGCCTTTATTAACATTCGACTGCTCAATGAATTCTCTGAAACAAGAGTTTTTTTCTTGAGTAAACACCGTTATAACAGCAAAATATTTGTCATGGGGTCGATACTGATATAGCCATTTTTTATTCGCAATGTAACCGTAGCTTTTATTTTTATATTGTGTTAGAGTTGACTTAAGCTAAAGTATTTTTCTTGTGGCCAGCCCTTCCAATGGCGATTCACCGGGAAAAAGCGCTTTAGAGAAACGTTTTTTTGCATTCAACTGCCAACTAAAAAAGCCAATGGAGAAAGTTTTTCTTTTCATTGGACTACCGGTTCACGGTTAACCGGAATCTATTAAATAGGTATTTTCATTATAAAATTTGAGAAAAAAAAATCAAACTCGTTATTTTCTTTCCGGAATTCATCAAAAAATAGTTCAAGCAGTAAGTAAACAATGTATTGAAGGATGACAACATGGAATTTATCTTTCGCTTATTTTTAAGAAAGAATGTGGGCCACGAGATTCGAACCTACCAAAAATTAATTTGTCACATTTATTTGAAAATTAGCGCATTCAATACGATTCCGGTAAACTAGGATCGGGCGACAATACAACTCATATCATAATCATTAATACATCTTAGTTATTCAGTGGGTGCAACATAAAATTATAAAATTTTTCTATCAATGATAGTTTTATTCGACTTTCGCTAACAGTCATTCTTCAGTGTGGATAAAAGGATTGAAACAGAATTCAAATTCAATAATTCAACTTTCGATTCTGTTCATCTTTTCTCTCACATAATGAGCTGCTTGCCGAACTCGAATAAAACCTATGATTTTATAGATAAATATTATAATTGTAGTCTTATGTTAAGAATTCTCCATTTCGATAGTCCACAGAAAGTTCTTAGAAAGCTTTTTGAATTTTGATAACAGTCTTAACTATAAGGACATAACCTTTATGCTTCAGAAAAATGTTGCATCAAAAAATATATCAAACTTGTATCGGACCTAGTCTTCGGCCTTCTTTTCTGTCATTTAAAAAGCTATTTGTATTTGTAATTAATTGACTCTCTCTGGGG
>SCLH01000776.1:118417-130661 GCA_004367855.1 Oikopleura vanhoeffeni | reverse complement strand
TGATAATGAATCTTCGGTTATATGCTTGATTCAAACGCAAAGCAACGGATGACTCAAAGACACTACGGCTCCAGAGATTGTCGGCCACTACGGGACTCCCGTAACGGGAGTTAATTTAAAAATAACCAGAAAAACGTGAAATGCTCTTTATCGCCACTAGGAGGATGAATTTTTTTTTCTCATATCAAATTTTCATTTTTAGGGTCAACTTAACAAAGTCTTAAAATTTGAATGCGATATTTATAATATTTCTAGAGTCATAATTTGTACGAATTATCCCTAATCATTGTGCAAAATTTATTACAGGTCACGCCAACTCTCTCGCCTTCCTTCGATTTTTTGTTCAATCATCAAGGTGGAGCGCCGTTTTCAGCATTATTATTCTGGTCTTAAGATCTTGAGGCAAAGTTATCAACTATTCCGCTTAATATCAGCCGTCGCAAATGAATTCGGCTTAAAATATTGGACAATAGTAAATTTAGGACTTTTCACAGATGCCTTCTGACATGTAGTCCCCACTGAGTTGTTAAAATCTATTTTTTTCGTCAAAATAAAAATCAATTCAAAAATCAAGTTTAAATATCAAAACATTGTATTCTAGAAACAAATTGATGTTTTCAGAGTGTTAAATTTTTCCGAATATCAAAATTTTCATTATAGCAGCGTACTTTTCAGAGTTTTCTGGTTGCTATCATTTTGGTTTATTGTCAAGATTATGATCTATTTGGTTAATCAGGTTCAGATAACAATGACGATTTGAAATAAGGAATTTCAAAAGTCAAAAATGGGTATAAATGTTTTCAAGCTATCTTGTACAGAGAATTGTGTAGGAGTTTTTTTCTGGTCATTTAAAGACAAAGGGTTTTTTTGTTTTGAAATAGCAACCATGTGTTATTATGTTATTCTAAGGGTGCTAAGAACAAAATACATTTTCATTATTTGAGAGGAATTCAAATCATATCAATGTATTTGCTCTCTAGCACCGTTGGCGTACATAATCACTATGGTTCATGATACATACATTAGAAAGTCGATACGAGGATCATTTGGTGGGTCTTCCATACGAATTCGATACCTTGAGTTGACTTCAACTTTGACCGGGTCATTTGGTCTACAATGGTCATTTGCCGTAATCGAAATACTTGAAATTGTATCACCTTTTTCTTTTGATTGCAGAAAAACAAGTGCGCAGCTCCTTATTTGCAACTTTACAGCTGGCTAAAGTTGGTCATGCAAATTTAACCTTAAATCATTTTTTTTGAAAAATTTCACAAATAAAAAAATCTTCGTCTTAAAATGACAAGAAAAAAAAATTCTCTACAAGATAGCTTAAAAACATTGATACCCATTTTTAACTTTTGAAATCCCTTATTTCAAATCGTCAATGTTATGAAGTAATGATTACTTGTACTGTAGTATCATTATAAGCTTCAACAAAGCAAAAATAATTTTATAAAATATGACTTTCGTCCAAATACCAGAATTTTCAGAATACAAGAGTTTGTTCACCAATTACTGTTAATTCGGTTTATTATCAAAATCTAAATTTTGGACTTTTAGCTTGAACTTCGGATAAAAGTTATTGTTCTGACCAATTGTTCTAGATACAAAAATAAATAGGACTATTGAGGCCTGACGATTGAGACTCCCCTACAATACTTTCGTTTGACTTACTGTTATCGGAAGCATTTTTCTGTACTTGCAATCCGTCCTCAAAAAATTAATAGCCTTAGATTTTTGATGTTTTTTAACATATAATATGTTACATATTGAAATTGTATTTTATTCTTAATAATAAGGAATACCTATAATAGGTTAATAAGAACTTTTGATGTACCACCATCAAATTCAAATCCTAGTTTAAAGTCGGAAAAAGGTTCGAGGATGACACAGAAGTCATTTGTCTTCAAAATTGACCAATTAAAAACCTATTCAATATGTAAGAAAAGATCATTAACATTAAGGGGCTGATGGCAGTGAATTTTGACATTTTGGAGGCTTGGTACTACGGTAGTACTTGGCAAGTTGGTAGGCCAAACTGATGACGGTGGAACATTTTTCATAAATACTTATGAAAGATCTATCTTTGATCTAGCGATTCCATTTGGCACTTTATTACTAATAACACCAATCACTTGGTTAACCGCGGTTAAACACAAGTTCATCAAATTTTTTCGATGAAACAAGGATCTTAGGTTTTTCATCGGGTATTTTTCGACGTTTTGATGAAAGCCATAAATGTCATTTTCGGAATATAATAAGCTGAATGTGTTTTACATATTACAGCAGAGTGCGGCGTATAGCCTATACGGTATAGGTGAACGCGTATAGGTGAAAACGCAAAAACCTACGTAATCCTCCGCTAAAACCCACGCCACCTACGCAAGAACCCATGCAAAAACCTACGCAATCTACGCTATTTTAGGCGAAAAAACTTTCACCTATACGCCGCACTCTGCTGTATCTTGGTTGTAGCTTTTCAAATTTTGGCCTGATTGGCTGTAAATCGACAAAAAAGTGCGCGAAAATGACAATTTTGAACATAAAAGTGATAGTCAGAAAACAAAATGCGACCAAAAGATTTC
The DNA here is from genome assembly GCA_004367855.1 of Oikopleura vanhoeffeni. Taxonomy (NCBI): domain Eukaryota; kingdom Metazoa; phylum Chordata; class Appendicularia; order Copelata; family Oikopleuridae; genus Oikopleura; species Oikopleura vanhoeffeni. The sequence continues at coordinate 128,076 of SCLH01000776.1, read as the reverse complement.
TTGGGTATGATTTGCTGGAAACGATATTAGCACCTATGGGCTGATTTTGAGCACAGCGAATTCTAGAAAAAATTTAAAGTTTTCCATCAAAATTTTGTTTTGATTTCTAGCATCGTATGTGTTCAAAATCAGACAATAGTTGCTTACATCGTTTCCAGCAAATTATACACAAGTAATTTTTTGGTGTCATTTATATTATCTAATTATCACTTTTATGTTCAAAATTGTCATTTTCGCGCACTTTTTTGTTGATTTACAGCCAATCAGGCCAAAATTTGAAAAAAGCTAAAACCAAGGTGATATGTAAGACACATTGAGCTTCTTATATTCCAAAAATGACATTTATGGCTTTTCTACATAAATAGCCTTTCATAAAAACTTTAAAAAACACCCTTTTTGGGACATTCGACCGGATTGCGGGCCCTTGAGACAAAAATCGAAAAAAATAGAACGAAGACACTATCCCAAATTTTCATAAAATCTTTAATTCTCCCGATAAACACCCTAGGATCCTTGATTCATCGAAAAATGCTGAGGGACTCGTGTTTAACCGCGGTTGACCAGATGGTTGGGAGGATTGGTACTGAACTGATTAATGCAATCGCGAGATCAAGGATAGTTTTTTCAAATGTATTTATCAGAAATGTCTCACTGCCATCAGTTTAGCCGCATCAAGCCTCTAAAATGACAAAATTCACTGTCACCACCTCTTTAATGATACAGCGACATATGGCTTAAAGGACCCTTAATATTGCCTATATGTTGCCCTATGTTGCCTTGAGTTACCTTATATGTTATTTTAGATCACTACAGATCCAGCTTATAATAAGCTGTAAGCATAATTTATGAACCATAGACTATGGTCCATAGACTATGGACCATAGTACTAGCATGATGATAGTCTTAATTCTTAAAACTATGGTCATATACATGTACATTATAATTTTTAAAAACCGGGAAGTATTTCTTAATTAGGCAATTGAATTATTTTCGTGCCAAAAGTGATCACTTCATTCTCCGAAACGTTTAATAAAGAATCTTTTCGAACACGTTGAATAGTCGATTTTTAATTTGCTAATTTCGAGGCTGCTTAGTATTTTTCAGACATCTCAGTAAGAATCCTAGTTTTCGATTTGAAAATGGTTATTCTCAGAACAATGTTCGAAATCAAAAGATCATGAATAATAGTTATTAGTAATAACTGATCACTGTTAATAACGAAAAAATACTAAATTTAATTGTTTGTCAGAAATATTTCCGACTTAACAGGTCAAACACGACTGTATATCGAAAAACTCTTACTTTCATTTATTTCCATTTTCCATGTTAATCTGACGTAAAAATAATTGCTGAATTATCACAAGTGAACGATTAGCTAGTGAAAGACGAAAGGCTAAAAAGGGTTCTGTAAAACACCTTATTACCAGTTCTGGATGAAAAATATTTTTGAAAAACAAACGTTTTTAAGATACCAAATTTTCATTCAAAGCTATAGGCCCTACAGACAAATATCTGGAAAACTGTCCAATTTACGGTCCAGACGAAGAATTTCTAGAGCCCACTTAGAAGCCAGTAATGCGTCGCGTTTTCATAAATGCTTGGACCAGGTAAATATAATTTGTTGGTTTTTTGTAAAAAAAAATAATAATATCTTAATTTGGCCTTTTAGTTGAAAATTCCTGCAAGTTTAGCCAACATGGGCGTTATAATACATGTATGTATGTTAGACATGCAGGAATTGCGTGATTTATAAACTTCAAATGGGTTTTATATTTTGTTGTATTTATTGACATGATTCCTCGCAAGGCGAAAAATAGGAATGAGGCTCGAAAACAGAATTTTTCTCTAACCCCGGTTTTCGCGTAATCTTAATTAATTAATTAATCTCAGATTTGTTATGAAAATGTGCATAAGTGCAACAGTATCTAACATGCTAGAGAAGGTTTTTAAATGATGCTAGGGTGATTTTTGCAAAATTAAACAAAATGGACATTGCAGATATATTCTCGATAACTAAAGATAAATATATCTAAAACAGGTTACAAAAAAGTGGTAACTCTAAAATGACAATTTGGAAGATTTTAGAATCAATCAAAAGTTTTTCAAATATGGCACCCACAATCAGAATTGTTGAAATAAAGCAAATTCGATATCGTGAAAAGCGAAGCAGCATAAAACTGGTGGAACAAGAACAAAACAAAAATCAAAATAATATTTGTTTGTAAACCGTACGTGTTCACATACAATCAATTCGGTTTTTCGGAAGAACGTATAATTTTTGGAGTTGTGAGTCATCTTCAGAAAAAAGAGGGCAAACGACCAATGCGCGCGCTTGATATTTCTAATTATGAAATAATATCTTCGTAAAAGACTAAATAAGCGGGAAACGCGCCAAAAAATAAAATTTGTAACGTAACAATAAAAGTAAAGTCTACGACTCATCGAGTTCGACTACTCGGTCGATCAAACTAGATAACTAGTTCGAACGACTCGTTGGGTTAACGACCCTGTGAGTTCTACCTCGTGTATTCTACGTATTACTGCGCGTTGCGTAATAAGACCTTTCAATGAAGTTTTTATTTCAAAAAATCCGGCTCTTGTTTTGGCCAATCAAATGTTGAGCAATAACAGAGGTAATATTCAAATGAACAAAATTTTGTTAAGAAGAAAGTCACGATTTTGGTTTTCGAAAATATTTTTGATGATTTGTCTAGAACTTGAAGTAACATTATTGCGTACGCACCATGTACACCAGATAAGTCGACATCAAAACAAATTTATTGACCGAAGATACTGTTATTGCATAATTTTGTTAAATTCTTTGAACTTTCGAAATTTGAGTATCAGGCACGTGCACTCTACTAGTGGTAGGGCCAGCTTAAACTCAGACATCTTATCGATTGGAGATTTGGGCATACGGATGACTCCAAAAATTATGCCTAAAAATTGCAAAAAATTGGCCGAAAATCTAATAAATAAAAAAGTGCAGCTTAATTAGCGGCACTTTGGCGCATTTTCGGTAATTTTTAAGAAATTTCAAACCCATTTTCAAGGCACAACTTATAAAATATTTTATTGTACACCACCTCATGGTTGAACACCTCGGCAAAAACAGCGGGGTGATTAGATCTTGGGACTGCATTAAAATTTGCGTAACTTCAAATCTTTTTTCAATAAAGTTTTACAATTATCAAAAAAATTGCATGAATGGAAGAAAGAATTGGTCGTTAAGGGGATTGTGGGTGCTTCCAGCAATGGGCTGGGGAGAAATAAGCCCTTTTTAAAACTCAAATATATTTTGTGAGAATTAAGTGGACATCTTTCTTTTCAATTGCACATTGTAGTTCGTAACCTTGAAATAGTTATAATTTGATATTAGTTTAGCTTTAACAGCCAAATGTTCTTCTGCATATAAAGACTAATTGGTTGTTTGTCTTCTCTTCATTGAAGTTTAACTTATATCAGTTATTCCGAAATTACTTAACCATATATTTGCAAACACTCTTGTCCTGGAAATTTTAAATCTTCTCTTATTTGCCGAGAATTTATTTTGAACAATGCTTGCTATAGTTAAATATAGGCAAAGAATGGCTACATTACTTTTTACAAAAAAAAAGTTTAAATCACGAACGGTACATGCGATTTCTTTTCTCTTCTTCTTAAATTATTCTCGATTATCTTAGTAAAATTATAGCCTGACAAAATTTTAATACTTTTTCAGATTTCTCGCAATCTCTTTTTTATGCAGTTTTACTGCGCGCTATTATTACATTGATCAGGCTAAAAATTGAAATATTGAAAAAGGAGCAAAAATCTTAACAATTATAATATTGAAATACTTTCATTCAGTGTAATTTTTTGCTGTGATTATTATTTTCTGTAATTTGAGACTATCCTATGTCTGGAATTGTAAATAAATTAACTATTTTTGCAAGCAAATCCGATGTTCTAGAATTAGTTCTTCGATAGTAATAAACTTTTTTTTTGCTTGCAATCAATTTCTCGTGTGCTGGATGGTTGGATACAAGAAAAATAGTACCGAATTTGAGACCGTGGTCAAAAATAACTACTGCACCCACAATCCCCTTAAGAAACGCGAAATTATGCATGAGCTAAAGTTGATCCTATGTAGAGTTATCCCATGTTACATGGGATTACATGGGCCATGTATTAGTTCGGTTTTTCTGTTATCGACCACGAATTTACCCGTTTTACATGTTAAAAAAATAAAGGGTCAAGCTACTTTTTGTCATTTAACGGGGTACAACTCATAAATTGAGGCTCAAACAAAACATGTTAATAATTTCATTGTCATGGTTTTTTCTGTTAATATGGACAATTTGAAACAAAATGGTGATATTTTTATCCTTACACTACGCCAGGAAAGTACTTTTTCATCATATCAAAATATATTGTCCTGATTTTTCCATTTTAATCAAAACTTATGGATTTTTAGAAATTCAAACTACCGTTGTCAAGAATAAAAAAACACAAAAATTTACGCACAACGAATTATTAAAACTTTTTGAAAACGATAGTGACGGACATGTGTTTGTATTTTTGTTTGTATTTTTGTTTGTATAAAATCCAAAAATAATTTTCCTATCTTTAAAACTCATGGAGAAGTAGGCTTTTTAAGACAATATATCACTCCATTTTAACGTTCGTTTCTGATTTGTTGAGCAATCAGAGTTCTTTAATTATAGCTCGACCAATCAAGAACGAGTTTCATTATAAAGTCATATTTTGTCTTAAAAGCTTACTACTCCGTGAGTTTTGAAAATAGAAAAATTATTTTCAGATTTTATCGACCAAAAATACGAATGCAGACCTGTTACTATCGTTTTACAAAATCGTGATAAATTAGCACCAGAACAGCTCAAAATCCTCATTTCAAATTAAAAAAAAATTTTGCTCGCGGTTAACTCATTTACCGTTGGTCCGAACATGCTATGAAAAAAGTCAGAAGTAAAATTTGTTCCAGAGATCACGAACTACTATTCCTGAGGTTTTTATAAGATTTTTATGAAGAAACAAAAAGTTATGAGCCTTCGAAAAAGCTTTCCCAGTCTACAGAACCCCCTTAAGTTAGATTTAGGATCTCATTCAAATGCATACACCCTTTCATTAGAAATTTAAAACTTTAATAAATGACAAACGTTTAAGTTTGCAAAGAGCTGTTACCATCGATAACTCAATTGTAATGTTGTTGGTTATCGAGAACGGTACTTTAATCCTTGTGAGCATATAAAAAAAAATCTGCCAAGGCACCAGAGCCATTATTGTCTCTACTTTGAACGTTGTTTACAGAAAGTTTAAGGCAGTTTGAATTTCAATTTATTCTGCATAAAGAAGTTGAAAGATGATATTTTTGCATCCAACATTTCATATTCTAAAATTCTAATTTTTAGTNGAGAAAAGCAAGGTATACCATATCACGTGATACACGGTCACAATTGTCTTCACAAGTTACATTTCTGTCTGAAACGATGCACAAGTATCTGACCTATGTCATGGTTTTGTCCGCTTTGATTTATATCTAATAAATCAAAATTAATTTATAAATAAGTCAAAAATGTTGATGGAAAAATCATGATTTTTGTTTAAAATTGTTTATTTTCCCTATAAAAGCAGATAATTACACTTTTTTATATTATTTTAAGTTAATATGGTTATGAAGTACAATTGTGGACAATTTTTGATTGCTTAAATTCACTTTTATAATAATTAAATTTTTTCATGGGATACTTGAAGTTAAAAATTAACAAATTTCACTCCCGAAAAAAATATCTGCCTCCAGATACTAATAAATTTTTATTTTAACTGTTATGCATGAACAAAACACTTTCCTAAAAACTGGCTAATCTCATATTTGTATTTTATGTCTAGTTCCGAAATAAATATTCCGGAAGTGAAACATAGGCAAAAAATCCTAATAATCAACTTCCCGTAATACTGGCCAAACATTCGAAAAAAATTTCAATTATTTTCGGAACCGAATCAAAATTATTTATAATGTGTTTTAAAAAAAGATTCTATGGATGATTTTAGGTGTGCTTGAGCCACTATTGTGGCTCTGTGTTCACACGAGTTTAAATTCTGAAAATCCATAACTTTTGATTAAAATGCTAAAAATCAAAACAATATTTTTTTTCTTATTATATACTTTTCTGAAATATTTTTTTTGTTTTAGCCTTAAATCACGAGGGGTACCCTCTTAATGTCGGAATTGACGGTAATTTTGCTTTTATTGCTTTGACTGGAATTGAAGTCAAATATGTTACATATGAAGTTAATTTAACTAAGAATAAATCAACCATATTTTTTACAATTTAATCTTTGACTGAAATTATTTTAATGGTGATTTGAGTAAAATTTTGGTTCGTTGCATCTACTTCAAGTTGAAACTTTTGACATGTTCAGCGCTTAAATTTGCGCTTGATAATCGAGAAAAGAGAAATTATGCATTAGATAAATTTCATCTCATGCTAAATTTTGCATTTGTTATCAACTTCGAATTTCTTTTATTCTTTGAATTTTTTCTGTATTTTTTAAATCGAAATAATTGATGTTTAATAAACATTGGTAATCTCAGATGCTGCATTTTGCATATCAATAAAAATGCGCGCAATGTCCTTCATAATTGCTTAAATTCGTTTAAAATAAAAAAAAAGGATTTTAAATTTGTTTTGCGCTTATATCGCAAATCCTGCCTATGTGTCGTATTTTATCATGATTTCCATTCTTGTGACGTATGACGGAATTTTCGATATATATCACCTTTATCACTTTTTGTTTAACGTTGTGGCTACGCATTCTAACCAAAAAGTGATAAAGGGATATCGCAGATCGAAACGAAAGTGTTTACTTCGAGTTTCTATGATAAACACATTTTTTTGTGGGAGGCAGTCTTAAATTGGCGATTTCTTGGTCACTGTGAGTGATATGAGACTGAATTTGTTACTTTTGGTGTGACAATTTTTTGACGTACATTTTTTGGATCAAATTTTATAACATGACACCATAAGGTCGAATAAAAAACCGCCAATATGAAGCAAATTTAAGATTGTGTCAGTAATTACCGGAATTCGAGTATGCAGTTCGGAAAAACTAAAGTGTTATGCAAGGTATCAAACTCTAGAGTCTCATGTATTTTTGGAATTATTAATAATTAACAGCTTTTTATTCAGACCCTTTTCATGAAAAAATAAGCAATTTGAAAAAATGCTGTCGTCTGATGGGAAAAGGATATGTCAGCTTCTTATAACATTTTTATGCTTTATAAATTATGAACCTACCACATCAATAATTTATTAAAGTACATAAAATAAGGTTCAAGAAACATTATTCGGAAACTCATTGCTCATTATCTTGAAACTCAGGCGGTAAAAACGTTTTTACAAACATTTGAAAAAAAATGATGAAAGTGAGACATGAAAATAAATTAAAGAAGGTAGCTGATAAATTATCAATAATAATTTATTATAATAACGAAGGATTGATTAGTTTAAAATAAGATTTATACACTAGCGTTAGGATGCGCAGCGAGAAATTTCTATCTTTTGAACTATGGATAGAAACGAAAACCGTGAAAAAAATCATGGGCAGACTTCATAAGAGAAAATAAAAAATTTAAAAAGTCGGATTTTTCACTGGTATAAATACCCGTTATTGATTTGAATTAGGGACGGTCAGCTGGGGTTAACTAAAAAAATTAGTTTCACGCTTTTCTTGTTCTTCTGAAAATTAGAAGCCCAATGGCCAAACTAAAACTTTTCAATTATCCCTATTTTTTCTTTGACTTTCTGGGGTAAAATTTCATAGCCACAATTTGTAGCCACAATTTGTGGGATTTCTTGCTAACGAAGTGCCCGTGCTGAAATTGTCAACTTTGACCGCCATTTTAACTGGTAAAAATCACTCATTTTTTTCTGTATCTTCCATTTTCCCCGCTGTACTCAAGTCCTATATTTTTTCGGATTTATAGGTCAATAGGGTCATTTAAATAATTAATTTTTGCACAGTGCGCTGCCTAACTATCGTTCATCTTAATCGTATGAAAATCTCTGCAGAAATTTTATTCCAGTGTAAAATATACTATTTAATCCAGTTTAATGATGCTGACTTATGGTGCCTCGTGTGAATTTGGTTCATAATTAAAAGAAAATATTCTATGAAAACGGAAATTTTTCTTTTGAATAATAAATCACATCAACGTCGTTAATTCGACAATCAAAATTATGTAATATTTCTGTTTTTTCATGACTACAAAGATAAGCCATATTGTAGAACTACTCTTTATCTTGTTAAAAACATTAATTATTGAATTTTTGTATTGATACACTCTGAGATATGTTACCGGGACAAAGTGTTTCTCAACCAAATTTCAAGATCTATCTTTTCCCAGGGTTTATTTTGAAATGATCTCAAAGCTTAACATATCCCGTATTATTAATGAGTTTCAGTTTTCTATCAGCGTTTCCTCAAAAAAGCTTTGTATTTATCAGGAAATCGCGAAAAACTATCGATTTTCAGCATTTTTCTCGCCAAGAATCTATCTCCTTCTAGGAAAAATTTAGTAATTGACCAAAACTCCACTAAAGGTCACCTTGCCACAATATTTGACTCCTTTAGAAGTATTTTTCTTGAATGTACTATGTTAGTACTTTACGATTTGATTTCATGAATTGAATTTGATTAGGTTAAAAAGTGCGAAAAAATATTGTTTTCATTTTTTTACAGAAGAGTTGGTCGGTAATAAACTTTGTTATCGTCAAAAACTAATTTGGAGCATTTTCGTTGCCCATCAGGCCCCAAAAACCCGACGGATAACCGACCGTTCACAAAAGTCGCCGCAATTAAGCTATATATTGATAAAAAGAACCATTCAATTTAACTCTCTTTGATGAAAAAATAAATCCTCGAAAAATAATTAATTAAACTTTTCCCCTATTTTACTCAGAAATAGCCTTAATTTATCATCACTCAAGAATTAAAATACGCAACCCTACTCTTTTTTCGGGAATTTTCAAATGAGTAGTCGTCGGTCAACAGTGCAGGTACACAAAGGTTATTCTAAAAGAGTTATTCTGAACGACATACCGCGTGAGTTTTAAGTAGCGTCAAAACACGAAGTGGTTCGAGAACAAGTGACATTGGGCTAGAATACAAGTTTTCATCTGATTTTTTCTAAATTGTTTCATGTTTTTTTCAATCAGAGATAAAGCATTATTCAAACATGGGAAACAGGTAATTTCGCCTAATAAACTCTAACATGACATACTCGTAGTACTTAAGGGGGTCGGTGCATTTTGGCAGATTTGCACTTTTTCAATCTTTTTTGTCTTCATGAGAAACTTATTGCCACCTAATAATTTTCGAATAAAAAGTATTTCAAACGTAAGTTGCCACTTTTGAGCTCACTTTGTATAATCTGTTTTTTTTCAGATCGATTATTTTTACTTTATAAATCGTCTTTAAAATAAACACTCTAAAAACGCGCGTTTGGTACTTTAGGTGTCTAAATTACATTAAATTTTTTTTTATTAGTTAGGAGCTTCAAAAAATGGTCTCGATCAGCATCGAAAATTTATATAATTTAATTTCATATGATTTCTACGTCAAAATCGAAAATTAAAATTTCTTAAAAAAGACGAAAA
>SCLH01000776.1:86730-116168 GCA_004367855.1 Oikopleura vanhoeffeni | reverse complement strand
AAAAAAATCGAAAAAAATGCGAAAATTTCGTATTTTTTTTAATGATTGGGTTCTTAGTACACTTAATTATCACCCCGTATCAATTTCAAGCATGTTTAATGCCTCTAAGGCCTTTATTTAATCAGAGTCGCATACCCCCTTAAGTCCATCTTAAAAATGCTTACTATTTCTATAGCGCGGGTTCGACTCCCACTAATGTTGTCTTAGTGATTTCATCAGTGATAAGACATCGATCAACTTTGGCGGTCCCAATATCAAGCACCCTTGCCTATAATCATACTCAACATAATCACTTAGACTACATGTTTGGGATTCGAACACGCGCTGTAGAGATAGTAGGCATTTTTAAGATGGACTTTGGTTTGGAAAAGGATATAAGTCGGATGCGCAGCGGGTTAATTGTTATCTTTTAAACTATTGTTAGCACCGAAAAACGAAAAAAATATTGAGCAGAATTCAAAGAGAAAAATAATAATTTTTTTTAAAATCGGATTTTTACTGTCAAAAATACCGGTTATTGATTTGAACTAGGGACAGTCAGATATTTGAAGTTAAATATCGTCGTTTTTGAAAGCTTATTTTTTATTGGTCAGCCAATCAGATGTCTACGATATGATTTTCCAGAGCAAGATTTTTGTTGAATAATCTATACCGTCAAATGAATATGTTTTATTGTTTTTTAGTATTTAATTGAATCGACTCTGCAAATCCTGTTTTTTTGGCTTAAAATGCGACCAGTACTCCCTTAAAGGTCATTTAGGGAGAGATATTGACACTTATGTTTCTCGATTAAGTATAAAGCATTTTTTAAGCATGGGAAACAGATAATTGTGAAACATAAAGTAGTATATCTTTTATCGACCCTCGTGTCGCAGATTGTCTTGATTAAAAACAAACTTTTTATTTCGACTTTCTGATAATTAATATATCTTTTATGATTTTTAAGTGGTTCACTCTGGGATTCGAATGCTGATAATCGACGTATAAAAGTTAGAAATTGAAGATTTTTATAAAAAACAAAATTAAGGCTTTGAAATCGTGTCAAAAATGATTCGGAACATTTTTTAACAATGAAATGTATCGTTTTTAATTTAGTTGAATTTGAGAGAAAGTTACGAAGCTATCTCAATTATACATATAAAATTACCAAGTTTATGACCATAAAAATAGGTCTTTTGCTTTTTTTGATCAGAAATTTAAAAAATTGTTAATACTTTTTTGAAATACGTGGTTTTCATATATACACACTGTCCTACATCCCACCATTTACGATTAAAGTTAAAAAAATAAAATCTCCAAACCCACAGTTTTTTATCAGAAAAGAAATATGTAACCCATCAATCCGAAGTCACTCTTATTTTTTAACTTTATCGATAATTTAAAATTTTCGTTAAGAATTTCGATCTAAAATTTTTTCAATGTTTTTCAATTATTATTAAAAACATAAAAATTTTTCGGAGCAAAGATTTCTTGTCGTTTCTTCTGAAATTTTTTCAAATTGCTATTTAAAGTGTTAAAGTTGCGTGACCACCATTCGATTCTGGGTGAAAATCGACCAACTAGGATCACATTTTGAATAAAATAGGATTTTGCTAAATTAGAGGGTTTTTTGGCTCTTAAAAGCGACCCAAATTTAAATTTTTTCTTCCAAAAATTGTGTTTATTTTTCTACCGATTCGGCATTTGTTTGCAAATAATTAAATCCTGGAAATACGGAAAACCGCTATATTTCGATCACGTGACAAACATTTTTTCATATTTGTTTTCAATTTGGTTTGTTATTCGCCCTCAAGAAGTTTCAAGACAATCAATCTAGTATTTCTATAGGTCGATTTTAATGGTGAACATATGCGGAAATAAAAGGTACAACAAAAATCAAAATTAATGAAATGTTTCATTTTCCAATTATATTTTTTTTGCATCAGCATTTGGTGGTTTATTTTGTATATCCCCTATTCACACTTTTGTTAATATCCCGGCCCTGATTAGGAAACGTAGTGTGTTTTTAAGTAGTAGGGCCGGGATATTAACAAAAGTGTGAATAAGGGATATATTCAAAATTTGTATTTTTCCACTTCATACTTTTTTTTATTGCCCACGGTTTCAGGTTATAGAAGGTTATTAAATTTTCAGTCGCCAAAAACCTTAATTTTGGTTTAAAACATCCATTTATAACCAATTTCAAGTCTTGTCCGTGTCGTTGGCTATTATAGTAATATTTTATTGCAATTATGAGCACATACAATGGTGCACAATGGTCTAATAAGGGGTAGGGTAATTAGATTTGCGCTAAATAAAGCCTAAATAACGCCCAATTTTTTTTGTTGATTCTAATTGCATTTCTGCCAGTAGTGTCCCCTTAACACTCTGCCCCATTCACCATAATCCCCTTTTTTGGCCTAAGCCACAAGAAAAAAAAACAGCTGATCTTTGTTTTCATTTGTAGTAATAAACAAAGTGGCTAGTACACAGCGCAGATTAGGCCGTTTTGATGATTTACAATCTCAGAAAAAAAAGAGACTGATTCCAGAGATTAAGATAAGAAGTAGTTATTGCCAGCGGGAGCTATGTCTCACTTGAAAAATAACGCAGAAAATAAGGCAAAAAATAGAAAAAATGATATGTCGACGGAAGATATGATTGAGAAAATTAGAAAGGCCTCGGGCCTATCCGACCATACGAAAATGACGATTGAACATGGGTTCAGACAGAGAGTAAGCGAATTTTTACACTTATTTGGAAAAATATGTCAAAAAGAATGCAATTTTTTATTATTATATGGTGATTTATAACCGGGTTGTAAAACTATCTTTATCTGGGTTATAATTCATAGAGAAATGCTTTTAATAAGGGATTATACTGCGTCGACAATATATTTGGTTTTTGAAGATTTTATTACAAAATAAATGTTGAAATGACATTTGCCGATTTTATCACATACAGTTAAAACGGTATTGGATATTTCGATGGAACATTTGCAATACAGTGACATTTTTTAAATATGTTCAAACTATTTCGTAAACACTCATAGAAATTTTAATTTAAAAAGTAGCACTTGTACAATACTAATCGGAGTAGCCGTTTTGCGCGGTGAACTTTCTTGTATTAAATAACTATAATAGAAACAAAAAATATTTTGAAAATTGTATTGCGATCAATTTTTAAGATTTTGAAAATTGTTGTTAGTAATACAGTATGTGTTTTTTTTTCGGGGAAACAAAAAGTGAACAATTCGGGAGAATTCTCCACAAAATATAGACGATTCTCCCGGACACTTGATATTCTGTTCCCCCTTAAAAAACACACATACTGTATATTAATTTAGCAACATTCTATGTTCAAAATTTGATTTTATCTTGTATACAAAGTTAGTCCCAAGAAGTCTCGAATTTCAGTTTTTTGAAACTTTCTGGTGTTAAATTGTATATGTTTTTTGAAATGAATATATATATCGTACATATATATTCTGAGTCAGTTAATTATTAAAAGCAGGAACTTTTTCGAAAATTTCATTATTTAAGGGGATTGTGGGTGCAGTAGTTATTTTGGACCACAGTCGCAAATTCGGTATTTTTTCAATTGCACCTGACCATCCAGCACCTCAGGAATCGTTTGCAATTAAAAANTTTCTAGAACATTGAAATCGCTTGCTAACTGAAATGCACGAATAATGACAGATGATCAAAAACAAAATAACCCATTACTAATAGGCCATTAGTGATCAATTTTCACGTAGATTCAGATCAAAATAAAATTTGAACTTTTGACCTATATTCTAGAAAATTACCAAAAAATATCATTTCGGACTTGCATAAAACTGGAAAACAATTCTAGGTATGGTATCATTTACAGATACAAAAAAATTCACTCGCTAAGAAAAGTTACTTTTTAAATGAAAGTATTTCAATATGAGTAGTTATTCAGATTTTTGCGCTTGTATATTTTCAATTTTAGCCTAATCAATTAAATGGCGCGCATTACAATCAGCATGAAATAGTGATGTCGAGAATATAAGAAAAATTTATTCAAAATTCCTGGTTAAAAAGTTAATAAGATAATAGAAGAAGGATTTATTAAAAAAGAAGAAAAAATCGCATTTACCGTTCGTGAGGATATACTTTTTTGAACTAATCTACATTTGCCTATTATTTAACTATAGCAAGAATTTTCAAAAAATAATTCGTGCGAATTAAGATGAATTTATGAAAATATTCCTTGGTCTTGCAATTGTAGGGAGATTTTTTCTGGACCATATAATATCGCATTATGTGAGTTTTGGCATACGGGATATGACGTATATTCAATGGAAAGAAATACCGCAATTAGATTTATGCATTATAAAGGTTGATGTGATAAATATTTTCTAAATAGAAATAATTCAATTTTGACTTTCAAGGTTACGGACTACAATATACAATTGGAAAAAATATAACGTTCACTCAATTCTCACAAAAGATATTTGAGTTTTAAAAGGGCTTATTTTTCCCGCCAGCAAATTGCTGGAAGCACCCACAATCCCCTTAATTCAGTAGGGTCAAATTTTAAACTTGTGAGAATTAAAAACTCAATTTTACATTTTTAATTAGTATAAACTGACGAAAATGTCAAGAAAAAATCAACTCACTAGATGAGAAATCAGCCTGAATTTCTTCACTTGTTCTTGTTACTTCAAATCCACCTATCAGAAATATTCATTTCGCAAAAATCGCCAACATAACGTTTTTTGACAAAATACGTTCGGTTGATTGAGTATTTCCTTTTATTTGATTATCAGTCAGTTTTTATACGAGCAGGTATTAAGTTGAAAAATCGAGTTATTGATACTGCAGTTTGGCAGTAAAATGCAAAAAAATAAATATTTCATATCTTTCTCGCAGTAAATTAATTTTTTCAGAAAAATATGGGTGTAAATAAAAGCAAACCTTAGAAAAATAAGTAAATTTGATTATTTTTTTTGACGTGAATTTGTCGAGAAAATCGCCAAAACGAATATTTTTATTTGAAAAGAGGCAAATTCCAAATAAGTTATTCTGAACTTTGTTTTTTCACTTGCAATAATAATGTTAAAAAAGCAAAATTTTATGGCGAACAAAAAAATCAGCATTTTTTCAAAACAAAATTATTATTTATTTTATAAAAATTCAAATTTTTTATTTTTTAGCCTTCTTATAATTTGGCCTTTTACTTCCGAATCCTATCTTTGATTAATCCGAACCAACTCTCCATGGTCTTTCACATTTACACCGGCTTTTTGGAAACAACTCATTGGATTGAGTTTTTAGATAGCTTTATTATTAGTTTTTGAAGGAAAAATTGCAAAAATATTCCGATTCGGATCTTTTGAAATTTTTTTGAGTTATTTCGGTTTGATTATACAACTTGAATCGAGGGTTTGGGTTGTTATCCCCTATTCACACTTTCCGGAATATCCCGGCGCTACTACTAAAAACACACTACGTTTACTATACAGGGCCGGGATATTCCTGAAACTGTGAATAGGGGTTTTGCAGCATAACTTATGCTCCCTGTTTGGACGTTAAAATGATGATTCGAAACACACGTTTCAATCAAAACGTGGATTAACAAAATAAATAATTATTTTTTAGTAATTTAAAACTACATGTCGACTGATATTGAATATATCCATGAATATGTATTATAATTTGCAAAAACTGCGACTCGATTTGATAAATTACTTTTTCGGCCCAAAAATGGTATTTGTTCATAATCTACAGTTTTTCTCATTCTTGAAAATAGAATGAATCCAAACGTCGAAAAAAACAATTTTTGAATAAAGATAAAAAAATTATATTATATTCTTCACGGTATTCTAGCGAAGAGATTCTAATTAAATATTCAATTTTTAAACGTTGTATTTTACAGTAAGAAAAAAAGTTGAATATTTTGCAACGAGAAGGACTCAATAAATTATGAACGAATCATACAAATCAAAAATGCTCCGTGTAAGTTTCGATCATCTTCAGGGTATTCAGGGCTATTTAAATTATTGATAATATAAATAAATCCGCCAAAAATGCCATGGGTTTCCACATCTGAGTTGACCTGATTTGAAACTAATTTTGCCATGCTAAAAAATTCATTCCAGCTGATACAGTGAAGTCGAAATGTTTTGTTTGTTCGTATAAATGAGTCAGCAATCTGACTCAGCAGTAAAATGACACTTTGCATTGGCGACGCTTATGAGCGCTCGCGTTAAAAATTTGTGTGGTAAAATTAAATAACAATTGAATTAAATAATCAAAAACAAATAAACTTTTCACTGCTCACACAAAACTAAATCAATATATATTTCAATCCTTGAAGTCGTGTAACGTTCAAACATTTTTTTTAAACTTAATGCATCCTGTGATACGTTGTTTAACATAAAAATATAAAATTAAATGAAATGATCAAAAACACGCCAGAAGAGTAATTAAATTTATTGGCTTATGCCAGATCATTTCTCGGCCGAAAGAAAACACAAAAGCCTAAAATTCCAAACTCTAGGAATGTATGAGAAAAAAAGTGTGGAACTGAATACTATAGTAATCTTGATTAAAAATCTTTATTAAAAATCTACATTTAATTAACTGAGCGTTTTATAGAAAAACAGTAACAAAAATTAATTTGCTGAATTTGAGGGTTTTGTCGCGAACACTTAAGATTCAGATTTATATCGTTACCTGTGCCAAATATCGCCTGATACCACTGATTTCTATATTTGGTCCATAGGTTTGACTGAATAATTTTTAATCCACTAGATTACATGTATTTCAAGTGATTTTTTGTCAGGGACTCGCTCGAACTAATCTGGAGATTAAACATTATTCAGTCACGGTTTCTAATAAAATCACGGTTTCTAATAAAATTAACGAATTTATTTTTAGATGCACAGTAGCATTGCACACAGTTCAAAATTCTGACCGAATAAGCTGTTTTGAATCGAAAGTGATTTTTCGAGTATAACCACAAAAAATTAGTATGAAAACAAATTCGTCGTTGAAAAACGATGATTGAAACAATTTTTCCGGTCAGGTCTAGGGCATGCTTGTAAAAGGGAAAGGAAGAAAAGGGGAAGGGAAGGGCACAAATATTTAGAAGAGAGAGGAAGAAAATAATTAAGGGGAAATAATTTTAAACTAAGGTTCGAAAAATCGAATTTTTCATGTTAAATATTGAGGGAGGATTGCCAACATTGTATATCCCTTTATTACACTTTGCTTAGAATGCGTAGCCACAACGTTAAAGTCACACGTTAAAAGGATTAGTGGCTACGCATTCTTAGCAAAGTGTAATAAAGGGATATTCTGAGACTTGAAACTCTTGTGAGTAGGACGTGATATTCATGTACATGTACATGTATATATCTGTATTCATATATCTGTTTGCAGTAAATAATTAACATTTATTACTCATTTGCATATCAAAATGCAAGCTAACGCGAGGGAATTATGATCTTGACGTATATGTGGAAATTTTCGATTATAAACGTAAAAAATACTCACGATGGAAAATTCCGATATGCAATTGCCTAAATTTTGAAATGGAAAACTTTAACCGCTCGAAACGGCGCCACCAAATGGTTGCACCAAAAAATATTTTCGGCATAATTTTCGAATTCCATGGGATCGATTCACTCTCCAAACAAGTTTTCTAGAAAAGTTCTTCATTTTTTTAAATACAGTCATCGCTCCCTAACTGGAACACAGCGCCCTAACTAAAACACGTTTTTTGAGTCGGCCAATGTGTCCTTAACTGGAACAGTAAAAACGGGTGCTTTTTGAACTTATGGATATATTTTTGAAACCCTCCAAAAGCAGAATTGCAGAAATTTTTTCAAACGAACTTTTTTATTTGTTTTCATGACTTGTTTCTAATTATTACGGCGTTTGCAACATATTAAAAAGGAATATGCGATGGGAATTGTTTTGATTATTTAATTTTTGAATTCTAGATATGGCACTAGATACAGCAGGGTCCGGCGGATAGGTGAAGGCGGATAGGTGAAATCCGGCTAATAGGTGAAGGTTTNTTCGAAAAAAAAAATCCGAATCTTTTTGTCACGTTTCCGGACTCATGTGACATACAAAAACTTCAATTATTGATTCAACGTGATCTCCGTAAGTTTCTTCAGCACAAATTTTAGAATTTTATTAAAATTCGTCTTCAGAGTCTCACAGGACCTGTTAGTTGATTTCCTCTAGGGTCAAAATTTTGAATACTAAGAAATGCAAAATTTCATCAAAAACAACATTTATTAGAACTTCGACCCCAATGATCACGAAAATGACCTCAAAAAACACTCGAAAAATGTTCACAGGTGGTGATAGAGAGCAAAAACAGTTAATCTTGAATTTAAAATGATGCTCTTAAATGCTGAATTTGATCTGAACTACGAAAAAACTTAATCACAAAACCTTTTTTTCTATAAAGTATCCGAAGATGTTGCTAGAAAGCAAAATCACCGAATGATAAATTTTAGAGAAGGTGAAAAACCAAAAAACGTTCGGCAATTTAGAAGCAAAACTTTATCAAAATTTAACTTATTAAATATTGATTAANAGAAAAGTGACTAATGTGCGAGAAGGCCCCGTTTTTTCGATATCAATAAAACTTTATTTTCAAAGATTTGTGCAGAAAAAAGCAGATTTTTAGGACAAAACGGTTAAATTCTTAATCGCAACAATCGCTTGTACGGATGCGCGTTTAAGGTGAAACAGAATTGTGCCGAGACTCCTGTGAGCTTTAAGTGAAATACATCGTAGAAATTTAAACCTATCGATTACTTTAAAAGTTTTAAATATATTTTAACTCTCAGGCAGAGCTCTCTCACTGTTATCAAGTGATAAAAAATGACGTGAGGTTGGATTCTAAAAGTGATAAAATAGGGTTAAAACGCTGCAGCGGCCAATCACAATATTCAAGATAGATACTTAACTTTTTCTAGGTAAGCATTTATTCCACTGTACTTGTGATTCTCCACTGTAGATTATTATTATTATTGTTGTTTATTCGCACTCTACATGTACAGAGTGGCTACGACAGATTAACCAAAATAATTTTTGTTTAATACAGTATGTCGTTAATTTTAATTTTGAACTTGCAGTATAAATATATATTATAAATGTAGTAATTTCATATTTCAAAGTTTTATAATGTACATTATTTTATTCCACAAAGTATACATCAATCGAGCCTGAGTTACAATATGAGTGACTTTTAAATTTTATATTTTTATTTAACATTAATTTACACTTAATCATATGAGTCACCTAAGTTTTCTAAAAAAATGGAATAGTGATTGACTATATGTTTGTGAGTCATATCTTGATCATTCCATTTTTCCATTGGTTTATCTCATAATATGACTCACTTTATTATTGTAAATAATTTATGTTAATTTTGTCATACAGAAAACTCTACTAATTTTACGTTTTTTATACCAGAAAACTTTAGACATGCTGCCTGAATGCTTCACGAAGACATTGACCCGTTTAAGAGAAAAAATATCCTGCATTTTCACTATAAATTAACGATTTTTTGGTATAGTTGGTTTCTTATAATATTTCCAAAAAAAGTTCTTACTCGAGAGTAATTGTTTCAAAATAATCTTCTTGTTTGTTTGCCTATTTGTTAATTAAATTCAAATTATAACAAAGAAAATTTTTAGACTAGTTTTGTCTTCTTTTTTAAAAAAATGTGCAAACTGTTCACTGCCAATTTGAGTACGCTTCAGCGAAAAATTGTTGATACCTGTGTCATACGAATCCATGCCACTGACAAGGCTCAGAAACTAGAGGTCCACAGGGTATTAAACTTACTCATGTATGTAATTACTCGTTTTATATTCCATGTTTATATTATGATGTAACCTAACTTGATTTTAATCTGAAACCGGGGTAAATGACAAAAAAATGATTATAGCCATTAATATTATCTTTGAAACCGAATTCGAATAAATAACCACAAAAGAATCCTTCGGTAAAAAACTCCTGAAGGTTCTAAAATGCATTTTACCTTGGGTTTCCGTTTCACGTATAACTCAAATCACATCAATACAGGTGTTTTTTAAAATAATCCAAAAAAATTCTAAGAATGGTGATACAAAAATAATTTTCCGAAAAATAGTATTTTTAAGAAAATTCTATACATTTTACATTTGTAATTTCTACACCATTTTCATTATATAAAGGGATATTTCACATCTGTCTGATGTGGTCCTATCTTTGCTTAATTCATTCAACTTTAAATTAGGTTTTTAGTGTAATAATGGTTGCATTCAATACGAACAATGAGTGGCTATTCATGCTAGACAATATACGGTCGACCATCCCCCACATCGATCATCAATGGGTTGAACAAAAGGCTGGGATAGTTCAGGAGTTAAGCCTTATGGGTGATGTTCCTGTAGGTTTCCACATCGTTCCTCAACAGGAACTACAGAACTACATAGATTCACTGAGTGATTAAATGAGTCCTATTATTACTACAACAATCCCTTAATGACATACTCTATGTTCAAGCCGCCCCAAAAAAATAAAAAATTTTAAAATCATTATTGTCTAGTTTTGATTTTTTCAGATCAATTCTCACTTAAAAAATATTTCTAGATATTTGTCTGATTTTGTGATTTACTATGAGTTCGGAGGGCAAGTGTTCAATGAAGCGCAAGATTATCCACAGATCGTATAACTGCCTAGTCCTTGATTATGCTGATGGTGAAAGGGTAACCATAAGGGATGTCGAGCGAATACGGTGGGTTCTGACCGAATGTGAAAGACTGGTAAGCACTTTTAAATTTTGTCCCTCATTATTTTAGCACGTATTTTCTAAATATGTAAAAAAAATTTTCTAAAAAAAACGTCTCTTTCCACTTTTTTTAAAAAGAATTACCTTGATCCTTTTATAATAATTTTATGAGTAATTCTACTCTGTTTTGAAAGAAATCCATGACGTATGTCATCTAGGGTGGCTACAATCTTATTTACTTCAAATTAGCATTTTTATTAGTCAGTTTTGTTGTTTTTAAAATTTTTTCCTGATATATCTTATAGATCCTTTTTTTATCAAGACACTTTATCTCTTAAAAAAAATTTAGCACTTAAAATGTTGCTTCTATTTATTTTTATTAAATTGTATAATAATTTTCATTTTTAAGGATGATCCAGAAAAATTCAACCTGAAGGAGGAAACCTACAGGATACAATCTATTATAGATACTGTTTTGTGTCATAAAGCTGATATGCGTGTACTCAAAAATGACCACAAAAAATTCTGCGATGCCATAGACTCCGCTCCGGTCAGATATGAAAGAATTCTGGATGACCATCCATACATCACAAAACGGCCTGTGTCTGAACTTTCATTAGGTTACATAATTGATTATCCAAAGTCATTATTTCGGTGTGAATATATAATACGATTATTATATCATCACATCGAAGTATGCATTTTTGATCAATATGCCCTTGAGAGTTTTATTAAATTGCGATGTATGGCATCAGCCTTAAAGAAAGTTTACAATGTTAGTTCTAAATTCTATAAATCATTAATTATTTCAAATCCTCAATTTTTAATTTGCAACTTTTTTAAAAAATTTTTTTAGGATCATATGTTTATTGGTACACAAGCTGCATATCTTACTGAGTTCTTTAAATGTGAAGTTCGCCTATTAAAAAACGTAAGCTCTGTAAAAATTTGTCTCAAAAAAATTCTTGAAATTCTCATAATTCTATGTATTAAATACTTAATACTAAAAAAATCCGCAGAGGACTAATAATAACCTTTCTATAAAAAATCCTTTAAAAAGTTTTGTAATTTTTACCTTTATACATTTTTTTGTTACTTATTTCGATAATCGGGAAAAAAACTTTATTTCAAATTCAATCCTAAAGCATGGTTAAAATTAATTTTACAAATTTGCTTTTTAGAGCAGTCTATGCCCTTGATCAATTACTTTCAAAGTCATAATAAATTCAGAATTTTGATTTTCATAAAATCATCTTTAATCATTAACGATCTATTGCTAGGGTCTGGACTATATCTGGGTGAAATATATTGAAGTCATGAACGTCAATATTGTCACATCACTCCAACGACAATGTGATATCTTTGATGCCATACCACGTGATCCCAACACTGACTTGCTAAGAATGGTGCCCTATTCAGTCGACAATTTCTATCACTTACACCCTTTACCGGAGCATTGCTGCAAACAAACCTATCTTACTAGGTTTCGTTCATATAATGATGAAACAAGTCGACTTTATAGTGGATTTTTGTCTTATATAGAATACGATACCGGAGATTCACGTGCCGATTGTAGCAGTGATGAACCCTTTGAAGAGGAAATGCCCACTTTCCCGTAAATCTACATGACTTACTATACAGGTGATTTTGCGCTTTCACATCTGATTTTTTCAAAAAGAACACTTATTTATGATAACAGTCATTTTTTCGAAAAAAAAACAAACAGTATATTTTCGTTATGCTTGTCTTTATGAAAAAGATGCTTTTCAAAAACTGTTTCTATCGTAATTTTTCTTCATTAGTGGTTCTCGAAATATAAACGCTTTGACTTTTAAGCCCACGTCACTTTACACACTGAACCTGCTCTCACCAATGATTCAAAATTAACCTGCGAAACTCGAACAAGCCTACAAACGTTAAAGATCGAATAAAATCGCACTCACTGCTTAATTTGTTTTTACACAAAGTATGTTACTATTAATTTCTAGGTAACACAATATTTTCGGGCTACATTTAATCCTGTTATTACTGTATTTTTAAACATTTCCTCTATACAAACAGTACAGAGAACTGAACCTCTCACTGCAACACCCAGAAAAAAATAAAACTTTTATCAACAAATATTTATTTGTTTAACAAACAACGTTTTTCCTCCTCTATGCACTCCCTGATTTCTCTTAAAATATAATAAGAAAGCCTTCTACCTATCATTCGAAAGAAATGTAAATGTGGTTCTGGCTATTTACATAAAATGTCTTTAAAAGAAAAATTCACAAAAGAGATTCCTAGAAAAAAATCGTTTATATTAATTTTCTGTCTTTTTGCAGAACCTATGTTTTTTCTTTCAATTTTTATGACTGTAAGAAATTTCAAAATATTTTCATAGAGGAGGAATGACTAATGTCTCCATTTTACTCCGCACCTCCATGAGATAATCCGCAGATATCATAGAGTTAAATGCAAAAAAATTGCAGACATTCTCATTGTAAAAAAAAAAATTTTTGTTGGAAACCATATAATACACCTTAACTGTCAACCTTGAAATAACCTTTCAAGAATTTCGTCATAAACAATCCCCCACACAAAAAGTTCGTGCTGCAAAAAATTCGGTATCATTTTTGTCTTATTTTCAATTTTTATTGAATATTTTAAACTTGGCTTAGTAACATTACTGATCAAAACGTTTCATGATTATTCGTATTGATCGGGATCCTTTGATTTTTAAGCGTAATTTTCGTTTCATTTTGTGCTTTGCATTTTATTTATCGCACAGAAACATTTTTACATAAAAAATTTTACACCTCTGGTGAGCCTTTATCGCGCTTTAACAACGGAAGACGACTTCGACGATTTACACCGAATAAGAGAAATAAACTTCAAAGAATTCTGGAATCCACTGCAATCCTTGAAGAAAGTTCATAACAGAGAAACCCTTCAACGAACTAGGTATTTTGAAATAATTTATATCCAGAGAGTCCCTAACAAAGAGAAAACTTCCCCCGTAACATTTTTATTTATTTTTTTGGTGTGTTTTACACGCTATAATCGTCCCTTATTTAAACAGATGTTTTTACTATCAGTCCTGATCCTAATTTTTGCTAAAATTTCGGATCATTCATATACAGGCACATCAGAAGTCCCCTGAAAAAACGTGCCAAGAGAACTTTTTACTTCAAATTCTATTTTCTTCAACAAAAAGATTTTTAATTAAGATAGATAATTAATTTTAGATAGATAATTAATAAATATTAAAAGAAAAATATTGTAAATCCCATAAATTTTTGTCAAATAATTTGCAACCAAAAGTATTGGCTTAATCTCCTGGAAAAAAGGAAATTTCGAACAAAAAAAAATTTTTGAGAGAATTTTAATGTAATTTTTGTGAAATAGTTTTATCGAAGCTTTTAGATCAACAAAATCTTGCCTTAAGGGGGTACAGTTCGGTTTTCAGAATTTTCTTAAAATTTGGGACCTAACTAATTCGGGTAAAAAAATGACAATGGAAATATTATTTTGTATTTTTAAAGTCAAGTTCGGCCAGGCGGCGCCTTCAAAGTCCGTCAAACTAAAATCACATCTCCTCCCTGAGTTGTCATCGGATCGTAGAATTTTTGTTTGCAAAATGATCCTCAGAAAATTATCTTAAATCTGACCGAGGAAAATTTTAAAATTTAATTCTGGTTCGTGAGATAATTTTTTTATCTTCCAAAATAAAAAAAAAATTCAAATTTTACAATTGCCAGATTAAAGAATCAAGCCTGATCATCTCATAAATATCAAAAANTACTACACAACGATTTTTGACCACTAAACAAAAATGAATATCGACAAAATATACAAAGGAATAAAAGTCTGGAAAAAGGCGAAACTCATATATATTATTTAATATATTTGGCCGATTAAAATAAAAAAAATGCATTCTAGAAGCTTAATTCAAATTACTGCGTGAGTCAATAATCCGAAAAGTAGTTTCTGAGGTTTTCAAAACCGTCACTTTTGCATTTATGATTAAAAATGGAGCAAAAAATCAGCCATAATTCTCACTCTGACTACGCTTTAACTAAATTATAAAATCTAGACCTTGTTTTTATTGACCAATCAGAGCGTATCTTCCCAGCCGTCCGGCAGATAGGTGAAATCCGGCTAATAGGTGAAGGTTTTGAGCCAAAAAACTTTCACCTATCCGCCGGACCCTGCTGTACCATTTCAAAAAACTTAAATTGATAAAAATATGATTGATAACTCATATTAGCAAATAAAATGAGCGCTAAAAAACTACCGAAATATTCTTGGTTACATTTTAAAGAAAAACAGCGATGCAACAATTTATTAGAGAAAATCCGAAAACATCCTCCCGAATTTGCAAAAGGGTTTTTGAAGAAAATTCATAATTTTGACGCATTAACGCTTGGAATCACAGAACCGATATATCGGCTCAAGCCTACCTTAAACTTTCTAAAATGAGCAAAATAAATGTCACTGAATTGTTTCTTCCGAATACATTATTTAGAATTTTGCGGTGATTCCGAAAAAAATACTTAATTTTTTTTGAGATATTTGGTTCGAATATTACGGGGAGTTGATTTTTTGAGATTTTTCGCCGATGTTTTACTTCCGAATAAATTATTTCGAAACTAAACACCAAATACAAATGTGAGATGAGCCAGTTTTTAGGAAAGTGTTTTGTGCATGCAAAACACTTAACATTAAAATATATTCGTATCTTGGGACATATATTTTTTTTGTAAGTGAAATTTCAAAATTTTCGATTTAAGTATTCCATGAAATAAATTATTTATTATAAAAATTAATTTAATCAATCAAAAATTGTTCACACTGTCACTAGATTACTATATCAACTTGAAAATAATAATAAAAAGTGTATTAATCTGCTTTTATTTGAAAAATTGCCATTTTTCATAAAAATTTGTGATTTTTTCATCATTATTTTTTTACTTTTTTAGAAATAACTTTTGATTGATGATATAAAGATCTAATCGGATTAAAGTTTGACGTAAGGCAGATACTTGTGCGTTAGTACCCATAAAAATAAAATTTGTGAAGACTACGATGTGCACGTATCACGTGATATGCTACACCTTGGTTTACCAACTATATTATCTAGAACTTAAAATCAAAATTCTAGAATTTGAATTGATTGATGCAAAAATATAACTTTTCAACTTCCTATTGCAAAAGTAATTGGAGCTTCAACTACCTTGAGCTTTCTGTAAACAACGTCTAAAGTAGAGCCGATATATCGGCTCTGGTGCCTTGGCGGAACTTTTTTTCTGTGATTCCAGGGGTTAAACACTGGTTTGAGCGGTTAAGAAATTTGAAACAAGAAAAAAACAAAGCAAACTTTAATAACAAGTTTAAAAAAAAATGATTCAAAACTGCTGTATTTGATTTGTGTAACATAAATTATGTTATAAACAAAACTTTTTCCATTTACTTTCGAATTTAACCACAAAATAAAGCAATTTTGATCAGCAATGTAATTTTCTGAGCGAAAGTATATGGGTTCGCCCTAACTGGATCACAGCGCCCTAACTAGTACATTTTTTTGGTCGGTCAGTGTTCCAGTTAGGGAGCGATGACTGTACTCAAATGATGAAACTAAGCTCTAGCTTCGCATGTGGTCGCTTTATGAAATTTTAAAGATTATTTCGAATTAACTGTGGTCAATTTACTGTTGGCACGATTGTTTGGTTTTTAGCGCCCACGATAAATTTGTCCAACACGGATTTGCTCGTAAAATTCTACCCTAAAAACTTGTCCAACTTTATACTTTGGCTCAAAATTTCGTGAAATCGTTATGTTTGCTATTCAAATTAAAATGAAATTTGAAGTGCCCAAGGGTTAAATTTTATTACGTAACAAATGACGTCGAAAAAGTGTATTTTATCATTTTTATAGGCAAATTTTAATTTTTTTAAGTTTATTTTTTTTCATAAGTAGTCAAATTTCACTGGGCACCCGCCCGTGACAATTATTTTTCTCAAATACTGGGCAAACGGCTGTAAAAACGTTACCCAATCACAGAGCAGTATTTCCAAAAAATCTCTACAAAATTTTTATTTCGCGAGCTGATTCTTTTGCGCTATTTTTTATTTTTATCCATTATAGGAATTTTAATGTTTCCCACGGGACGAGAGCTAGGGAAAGGGAAGGAGAATGAAAAAAGCCTGGTCTAGAGTCCTTCGAATGTTTTTCATCAATATTCTGGAACTAAATATATTATTTGAATATGTTTTTAAAGGGGAAAGCGTGCACTTTGAAAGTTTTTTTGGCCAAATTACTCTGATCTAAAATTTTAAGAAAAACTTTTATAGTGCACAGTACCGCCTCAAAGATTATAAATTAATGATAAATTGGTCGTTACTTATCAGTCAAGAAAACCTTTGATAATTTTTACGATGTGAAATTGTTAGACAATTTGAAATACAAATCCTGAAACTCAAAAATATTGTAGCCATTCTATTCCGCAGTGATTTCTAGCCCAAGGATTATTTGGTTTTGAGGGTTTTTGTGCATTATCTGATGTAGCAGTAAGTGTTAGTATACCGGTAGAGTTGAATCACCGGTACCGGAAGTATGAATTTTCTGAAAGTTCACCGATGGTTCAACTTTACCAGTCAATTTTGACTGACTGGTATACCATAGTTCCGCTGAAAATGGCTGCAAATTCTTCGGTTTTATATAATCGTTTTGTATTATATCCAGTTTGCAGCAAACTGTTTGCTTAACTTCATTGATAAATTTTTCACAAGATTCACATAAAATTAATCTCAGTCTCAAAAATGTTTTTGATTATGTTTTTAATTGGATTCTTATATTTTTCGACCAAAATTAATTTTAGAAGAATGAAAAATTTTGATTTTTTACTTTAAAAATGAGAAAAAAAAGAAGTCTCAAATACGAGATCAAAAAGTAACCGAAATAGAATAATTATTCAACTGGTAAAACGAAAAAAAATTCAGAGTTATACATTTCTGTAAGTCCACTAATAACTTTAAGTTTGAAGTTACACATTCAAAATGCACATCAATGTGCAGCTAAAGAATTCGTGTGGACTACTTAGGTAGTTTTAGTAGGTCAACCCCAGTCATGACGATTACGGGAAAACCATAGGAGATATCAAGAAACTCTTTTTTGCATTCAACTGGCAACTAAAAAAGCTCAATGGAGAAATATTTTTCGTTTGAAGGCAGTACGCCAGGCAGAATGCGACGCCATTTAGAGAAATTCAAACGTCTTTTTGAACTGAATTACAGTCCATTGTTTTCACGTTTTGAGACCTAAGAAATATTTTCTTATTTAAAAAAAATAATAATCGGATGTTTTGTGTATGATGTACCGCGGTATACCGGTCGTCTTACCGGTCCGAAAATTGAATTTTTGCCGTTTTTGATAATATAATCATTTTTCGAAGTGAGAACAGATTTTTTTCATTTTTTTGTAGATTATGCAGCATAATTTATGCTGTGGATTATCATGTCAAAAACTCCGGAACTAAATGAGAAAAAAAATTTGAAATTTTGTCTATTTTTTTAATAACAACGTCTTAAAACGTGGTTTTTTGAACATGCTTCGTTTTCTTAGATTTAAAACTCGAATTGGGTCAAAACGGTTCTCAAAAAAACATATTTGGAAATCGTATTTGCTTAAGGGGATGGTGGTTCCTACATTTTCTGCAGTTATTATGTCATAAAATGCACCAAATCGATTGTAATTCATTTGAAAAAGCAAATTAACCTGAAAAAAACGAAAAAAATTTAAGAATTTTGGGATTTTTTAGGGAGTACCTTAAGGGGGTACCCTTTAAGGGGGTACTCCTCGTGAGAAAACACGATTTTGTGGTGTTTGAGAGCTGATATCTTGAAGACTACACATTGTGGAACCCAATAGGGAAATACAATGTAATAATTGAACGTAAATCTTACATCCTGAATCATAATTAAAGATCACTGATTGCTCAACCAATCAGGAACGAGATAGGGTCATATTTTGTCGCAAAAAGCCTATTTTCCCGTGAGTTTTAAAGGTAGGAATTTTTNTTTTTTGAGCTGATTTTGAGGGTATCGCGCAAAAACCTATTTCTCCCTGGATTTTTTAGTGACACATTTCAAACCTGTATAAATCAAAAGCCAGTTAGTTCGTGGACAGCTGTTATTATCGAAACCTAAATTTCAATGATTTTTTCTCTTCCAAAACTCTACTTCTGATTCCTGAAAATCCATAAATTTTGATTAAAATCCTCAAAATCAAACAATATATTTTCAAAATGATTAAAAAGTACTTTCCTAACGCTGTATTGGATTAAAAATACCACAAGCTTATTTTAAATTATCCATATTTAAAAAAAAAACTATAAGAATAAAATTCAGATTTTTTTTGAGCCTCAATTAATGAGGGGTACCCCCTTAAAGGGCCATGGTGCATTTTGACAAATTTGCACTTTTTCAATTTTTTTTGTATCGATGGGAAACTTTTTGCCACTTAAAAATTTTCGGATAAAAATGTTTACGAACACAAGTTGCCACTTTTCAGCTTACTTTGTTTAATCTGAATTTCTTCAGATTGATTATTCTTACTTTATAAATCGTCTTTTGAAAAAACACTCAAAAAACGCGCGTTTGCTATCGAAGGTGTCTTAATTACAGCACAATTTAATTTCTTTTTTTTATTAATTAGGAGCCCTAAAAAACGGTCCTGTTTACCATTGAAAATTTATTATGTTTAAATTTATACGATTTTTAAGTAAAAATTGAAAATTTAAATTTTTGAAAAAAGACGAAAAAACCGAAATTTTAGCACATCGAAAGAAATATTTTTTTTCGTGAGTTAAATTAAATAAATTTGAAATGGTGAACAGGTCGGCTTACCAATTGAGCAAGTCTCGGTAAAAACTAATTTTCTTAATTTTTGATTAAAAAGGGCTTTGATGGATTTCTGCCAAACCGTAGTTCGTTACAAAAACTATGATTCAAAGTATAAACAAGAGCGAATAAACAAAACGATGACATATTCTGTAGTTACAAAAGTTGCCTGGTGTATAAAACATTACTTTGGTGGTATATTGAGAAGTATATATAAACCCTGTAAAGAGTTTTTCATCAAGAGCTCATATTCGTATCTGTCAAAATGCACCGAGGCCCTTAAACTAAATGATTTTTTTTTGATATCTCTTTCGGGGAGAAAATTTCCTCACGTTGAAGAATATTTTCTTATACCTATCTAAGTCTATGCTTTAATAAAATCGAAGTCCTCGTAATCACCAGATGTTGATATCACTCTTTTCATCCAATCGGGATTCTACTACACGACGATTTTTCGCTTTTTAATAATTAGGAATATTCATAAAAAATAAAGTCTCCAAAAATGCGAAACTCATATATTATATTTAAGATACGCGAATAAAATCGGTAGTCATTTTTGAGTTTCAAAATTTTCCTGTTTCAAATCATTATTGTTGGAAATTCCAACTTGGAATATTTCGAATTTAAAAAACTGTCGGTCAATAATTTCATGTCTTACGGTTTCAATGACTGCCACACCTTAAATCACTTGTCAAATCGAATGTTTTTATTTCTGAACAAAGAGAGTAAATAAAATTGTTTGATTAATAGCACAAAATGCTTAAATAAGTGACTTGGAAATTCGAAGTAACTTATTCCAAGTTGGAATTCAAATCCGACTGATGTTTAACCCGTGTGAGCACAGAAAAAAAAGTTCCGCCAAGGCACCGACACCTATATATAGGTGACTGTTCAACCGCCTATTACAGAAAGCCCAAGGTAGTTAGAGTTTCATTTTTTTTTGCATAAGGAAGTTCAAACGATATATTTTTGCATCCGACATTTGATATTCTAGAATTTTGATTTTTAGTTCTAGAAAATTTACTGATAAGAGCAAGGTACAGCATATCAGGTGATACAAGCTCACAGTGGTGTTCACAAATTATTTTGGTATTGGAATGGATGCACAATGATCTGACCTATGTCATCGTTTTTTTCTGATTTGATTTATATATAATCAATCAAAAATTATTTTTAAATAGGTTTAAAATTTTGATGAAAAAATCACAATTTTTCATAAAAAATGGTTATTTTCCCCTATAAAAGCAGATNTGGACAATATTTAATTGCTCGAATTAATTTTTTAATAATTAAAATATTTTCGTGAAATACTTAAAATTGAAAATTTTGAAATATCACTTTTGAAAAAAAATATCTGTTCCTGTATACCAATTAATCTTTGTTTTGAGTGTCAACCATGGACAAAACACTTTCCTAAAAACGGGCTATTTTCAAATTTTAATTGACGCAATAGGTCGCATTTAATTTTTTTAGAGGTAAAAGATTGGAAAAAAATCTCAAAAAATCAACCCTCCGTAAAATTTGAACAAAATTTCCAAAAAAAAAATAAGTCACTTTTTTGAAATCCTTGCAAAATTCTTTATAATGTATTCGAAGGAGACAATTCTACGATGGTTTTTTGGCATATTTTAGATGATTTTAAATATGCAGTCACCTATATATAGGTGTTGTGCTCACACGGGTTAAGGTTTGTAGAATTTTTATTATGCCCGAACAAAATATTCCAAATCTAGCACTAATCATTCACAATTTCGAGCCAAATAAATGACTAATGTAGTATACAGGGAGGAGGGGGCAATAACTCCGGCCGAATTTGCCGAAATCATCGAAAAAACCTACGCAATTTCACGATTTTTAGCTCAATTACTGCCAGTGCGAATATTGCCAAATGTGCCGATATTGCCGAAGATGCCCAATATCGCCAAGATTTCGATTAAAAATTACTTTGAGTGCGTCATGAATGACGTCATTTTCCAGATTGAATTTCTCAAATTCACTTTTTTATCTTTAATTTGATTAAGTTTGGCGGAATACTTAATTCTACGCATTTTTGTGATTCACTTCATTTGAACCTATTGTAAAACATCTTATAAAATTGAAAAATTGTGTAGAATTGCGTACGCCAACAAACGCATTCAATTACAAATCCAAAAAAGTATATTTGGGAAATTTAATCTTGAAGTATGACGTCATTCATGACGCACTCAAAGTAATTTGTCATAAAAACTTCAAATGCAAACGCAATTTCGGCGACATTGGCACATTGGGCAATGGGCACTGGCAGGAATTGAACTTAAGGGGGTTGTGGGTGTAGAATGTTGGAATTGCTGGGGAAAATAGCCCTCTCCTCCAGCTGGACTGGAAGGGTTGATAACGGGCAGATAAGAATAAATGAGAAAAAAAATACGGGAGACTAAAACCTTCACTATCACCTGCAAGTAACTTTTAATGATTCTGGTGAAGGATGGCTCACCGGTACCGGAGTGAAAAACTGGTAAAAATATGTTCTCAATTCACACAAAAATCGGAATAAGTCGGTCAATTTAGTTTCAAATTGAATAAAACATAAATTTNAGAGCTAGCTTTTGCAAAAATTTGAGTAAATTTTGAAATTTAACCTAGGAGGAGATAGATTTTCCGATTAAAAAAGTCCAAAAACCGGTATTTTGGACCGGTTTTTTACGTATTCTAGAATGAATATAGCACTTATCGACAAAAGCTCACCTACAAAAGTTTTGTATACTAATTATACAGGTTATGTTAAAATTAAGGTTTATTTCAAAATATAACCTTTTGGCTTAGGTGGCTCTTGTGCCGCTTATGTGTGAAGGAGTGTGGTCATACAAAAAAGTTTTGGTAAATTTTTCTCGCAAGTTGAAGGCTAGTTCTACAAACTGGCTAATCTGAATTATATCCTCGAGGCCCTGTTCGGCTAATATTTTATCGAGAATATGTCAAATTAGGAGCAGGGATACCCTTAAAATCATGAAATTGCGTAGGTTTTTTCGGTGGTATTGGGCAATATGGCAATTGAAAAGTTTGTGTGATTTGTACAAAAGAACCACCAAATTGAAGCTGAGATTTCATTTATCTAAAATTGGCTAACTCGATATTATTGTATCATAAATTAATTTAATTCTAGGTGGAAGTCCCCTTATATAACCAGACTTTTTACGGCGACTGTCTGACAAATAAGTGCTACGTCTCCAACGTTTCCCCTGCATATTTGATTATTTTAGTCGAACAGAAACTACTATGTTCTAGCTTCAATTTAGTATTAAACAGCACCAACTTATCTAGATAAATATTAAATGGACTGAATATTCGATCAATAAACCAGCCACGATGACTATAATTTACTAGTAGAGAAAAAAATGTCCGAAAAAGATAGTTTAACTAGAAATGAGGTACTTTATATTTAGAAATGGCGTATTTTACAATTAAATTTACAAAAAAACATTATTCAAAATATTTTTTATTGAAAGGTGTTTTGTGAAAACTGGAGTAGGGTTGCGCACGGTAGCATTTTCGACTATTTAACGAAAGCTTTTAACTTTAATCGGCTCAAAAAGTCGGGGGCTTTTATAAATTACTTCATAATGAGAGAATATTTTGAAAATTTAGAAATTATTGAGCCTTAGATAAATTTTGAGAATATTGTGAAGTAAAAATTTTTGTGAAAATTCAATTTAAATCAGTAAAACCGGCTTCGGAGCCTCCAGCGAAGTTTTCAGTTTGGAGTCTCCCAGGGTTAACTATAAACAAAAAGTGAAGTTTTAAGGTATAATTTGAAATCTAATAAAATTATCAATTTTTTTTTCAGGGGTGAATTATGCGGTGATTTTAAAGTTTTTATGTTTAAATGGGAAGTACTCAACCGAGCTCAAATTTTCAATCATTCTCATTGTAATATTTAGGTTAACCGATTTAGGCAAACGGAAAAGATGGAAAAAATTATGCATTTTTGATCGACCACATTTGTAGTTGACATATCCAAAATGAATTTGGTTCTCCAGATTAGCATTGTATTCACAGCAGGGATCGGCAAACTGAAAAGCGGCCCAGATGCCCAGCTTTTGCCGATCCCTGATTCACAGTATAAAAAGTGAATGAACGGAAATCAGCCGTACAAATAAAACTGTTTTTGTTGGTGCGAGATATGTTAAATGCATATGTTTATTTAGTAAAAACTAATTTATTTTTATAAGCTTTCGATTTATTACAATCATTTTCAAATCAGGTTTTTTTGCGTATAGTTGAGAAATTGTTTTCGTCAGATTGTGTCGGAGTAATTTGGAACTAGTGGGCCTTTCTCGAAATTGCTTAATTAAAAGCCACACTATTCTAACGATTCATAAGATCATTAATTTGTGTAATAACAGCTACACTATAGAGATTGGATTTTTTTAAATTTTAATATGTTTGTTTACGTGGGTTGATGTAGATTATCATAAAGGCCTTCATAAGCAACTCTATATACCAAATTTGTTAAAGTGGTTTTTAAGTGCCTATTGAAATGCCTCATATAAGTGTATTCTTCAATTGTGTTCTGTTAAGGATCGTACAATGAAATCGGCTTCTAAAAGTAGGTGATGAGTCAGTACAATCATGTATACTGTTCAAAAATATGTGAGTTTTCAACACCTGCGCATGTCTGAAATTCTATTTTGAGAATTCCGAACTAGTGTGGCTATGTATGTTTCAGAAACATGTACATGTGAACACAAAATATACCGTATTCGGCGTTAGAAGGAGAGGTTTATAAGGTTTTAGGCGTGGAAGTACTATTTTTTGAACTGTTATAGTCTTAAAACAAATTTTGAGACTATAATTCGGAGTATATTTACTCAGTATTTTTTTCAAACTTGTAGCTATACCACTACACCTAAAACTCGTGAAAGGGATACTAAGGAAGAATTTAATAATTTCTGGATTATTTAGTTCTTCTTCCCGAATAGCCTTGTTTGGATTGGGACCAAAATTTCGATTTTTGATTTCATTTATTTTATTTTTTACCATTTTTTTAGGGTACAAATTATTAATAAAAATATATTCTAGGTTGNCCAGAGCTAAATCTCTGTTTTTATCATTACTAGTGCAATTATTAGCTCGATAAATTTCGCCATTTAACGATGAATTTTTGTATTGATACGGAGCTAAAGATTTTTTATACTTCATTATACATGTAGAATCGTTTTTAGTACTCAATATTGTTCTCATTCAAGGTTACCTTCATTTTTTATTACTTTAGTATCTAAGAAAATTAGAGAATTTTCATTCATTTCTACGCACGTGAACTCCAAAATTAAGCATTCTCGAGAGCGCACTATTGCCAAATTACTCCGACACAAACTCTGCGAAACAAAATTCTCACTTCGAAAAAACCTGATTTGAAAATGATTGTAATAGATCGAAAGCTTATCAAAATAAATTAGTTTTTACTCAATAAACATAATGCATTTAACAATCTCGCCACCAACATAAACAATTGTGATAAACTTTCGAAAAACTGTTTAAATTAACACTTTTTTGCTTATCATCGGCCATTAATATGCTTTTTAAACCCATAAATTGTTACAGTATTTATGCGTTTATCGTGGTAGATGTGAAAGCATCGGCGGTCCGCCGAGCATCTTACTGATTAGTCAGCTAAAATTATTTAAAAGGTGGTGTAAGTGATTTTTGGGATTTGCAAGGCTTTGTACGGCTGAACCGATCTGGATGAGACATTTCTGAGGAGAACAAATGAAAAATCTATCTTTGATCTCGCGACTCCATATAACAATTAAGTATCACTATCACCAACCATGTGGTTAACCGCGGTTAAACACGCGTTCGTCGGCATTTTTCAACTTTACAAGGATCCTAGAGCTTACATCGGAAAAATTTTAGATTTCGTGGAAGTATGGGTAAATGTTTGAATTTTAGCGAATCGGTTCTATTTTTTTCGATTGTGCACTCAGGGGCCAGCAATCGGGTCGAAGGTGCCGAAAAATGGCCTTTTTCAGATGTTTTGTCAAAAGGCTTTTTTCAGTAATAAAGCTCGAAATGCCAATATTCGGGAGTCTATTGAGGCTCTTATATTCCAAAAATGGCATTTCTAGCTTTTCTACAGAAAAAGCCTTTTGACAAAACATCTGAAAAGGGTCATTTTCGGCACCTTCGACCCGATTGCTGGCCCCTGAGGGCAAAATCGAAAGAATAGAACCGATTCGCTTAAATTCAAACAGTTTACCGGACTTTCACGAAATCTCAAGTGAAGTTGGAAAAAAGCCGATGGACGCGTGTTTAACCGTGGTTAACCAGATGGTTGGTGGGAGTGGTACTAAATTGTCAAATGGAATCGCGAGATCTAGAATAAATCTTTTATTTGTTCTCCTCAGAAATGTCTCATCTAAATCGGTTCTGCCGTACGAAGCCTTGCAAATCTCTAAGGCATGTCGCATTAGTGTCAGTTAGTGTGGTAATGGTCCGAAAGTTTCGGACCATCTCCTGTATTAAACCCAGGAAACCAGCATATTAAATAAATTTTAAGCTGGAAAATCTTCGCATCTTCATATGCCAAGAAAAATACAAAAGTTTTCTTGACGAATCAAATTGTTTTATTTTATTATACAACCAATTGGTCTAAAAAAAATTTCAAAGTTTAGAACCAAATATACGAGGAGGTAATTTGTTTGTGATTGAGTTGAAACCACTCAAAATTTAGCAATATTTAAATTTGGATACAGCTGTCAATTTTATAACTTGGCGAAACAAAAAAAAATACTTCATTTTCGTTTTAACCATTTTTAGAAATTTATTTTAGGTTTTTGTAGTTCTTTGTTATAAGAAAATGCGATCTAAAATACTGACAAGAAAGAATCAGCTTATTCAATCAGAGACAAAAAGCAACTCTTTCATGCCTCTTGTGGATGACTCTTCATCTCAATGGTATGTTTAATATCATTAGTGTCAATAAAATGCCGGTTACTTTGAGCGCTTTGTATAATCTATAGTGCTAAATGTCTTACATATGTATGAATAGGGTTATACCCGGTGGTAAAATCGCCTTTTAAACCGGAAAAATCTCTATATCCAAAATCCGGGAAGATGGCTCATTTTAAGTTAATGATACTGAATTTTTGGCTTGATTAACTAAGATTTAAGATATATCGCCGGCCAAATATATCCGAAAAAAATCTACGCAATTTCATAATTTTTAGCTCAAATACCTTCAGTGCCCATATCGCCGAATGTTCTAATGTCGCCGAATTGCGTGCGCGTTTAGGGTTTCTATTACAATTCCTTTTGATGCATCATGACTGACGTACTTTTTTAAAAGTTGAATTTCCTAAATCCACTTTTTAGAATTTTTTTAATTTTACGCATTTTGGTGATTAACTTTTTTTGGAACAAATGTTAAACTCCTCATAAAATTGAAAACTTTTTTCAAATTATGACGTCAGTTCGAACGCGTACGCATTTTCAATTTTGGCCGAAAAACTTTGTTTTTGTCTCCGTATTACCGAATAGCCAATATCGCCGAAAATTTCTAATATCGTCGAATTTTTTGGCTAAAAACTTTCGGCGATATTTGCCCCCCCCCTGTACAACATAATGAGTTTTATC
Organism: Oikopleura vanhoeffeni; assembly: GCA_004367855.1. Classification (NCBI taxonomy): domain Eukaryota; kingdom Metazoa; phylum Chordata; class Appendicularia; order Copelata; family Oikopleuridae; genus Oikopleura; species Oikopleura vanhoeffeni. The sequence continues at coordinate 88,926 of SCLH01000776.1, read as the reverse complement.
AGTTTATTTTTAGTTGCAGCAGTAGATGTGATCTCTGTGAAAGACTAGATGATGCGTTGGAACTAAAGACATATCTGTCCTCGAAGTTTGAAATCAAACAAAAAATTATGAAGTCATTTCGAGTTATGAAAAAAAAATTACGAAAAGAGAAAAAAATCAGAGAAGATTTAGAAAAAAAAAATTCGGAAAATAAAGCTTTAATCTCATTTTATGAATCAAGCCCGAGTGTGACTTCTTTCACTTGTAATTCGGTTTCAACACCCGGTTTAACCTATTTTATCCTAGAACCCGTTATTACTGAACCTATTCAAAATATGAATGAGTTCAATGATGAATTTAATGATTTTAATAATAATTCTGAACTCTTCGATCATTTATTTAATTTTGATAGAATTGGTCAATTTTCAGGATTGTCAGATCCTTCTATAGATTTGATTGATATTTCGGAATAAAATTAATATTTTTGGAATAACAAACATTTTGAAAAAAATTTGTACCAAACAAAATTCCACTGTTCGAGATTTATTTTTTTGCCGTTTGACTGTGTGTGTGTGTTTTTTTTGCTCTTCCTGATACACAGTAAAACGGAAAATTTGCCGTTTCACTGATATGCTGTTTCACTGCCAACCCTGTTTGAGTGTAATGATTAACCTTTGTGGAAAATTAATTATTTCAAAATCATGTACACTGTATGCTATTTTCCCTTAAAACCCTCAGAAGCACTGTTTAAAATCGATCTTATTTACTCTACATATTTAATATAAATCATTTTAGCTTGCTTTTGAAGTGCAAAAAAGTAAAATTTATCTTATCTGTAAATTGCATAATTTGTACATGTAGAAAAAACTGTAATTTATTATATTTGCTTAATATTTTTAACTGTAAACATCTAAGATAGGAAATTGTGTACATTATTATCATCTGAACATGTTAGTTTACAATCTCAATAATCGTTATTATTATTCTTTAGTACAAAAATAAAAAAATTTCCCACAAATCTTCCTTAGCCTTCCAAAGCATATAAAAAAATTCCGCCGAGGCACGATAGCCTTTCAGGAGGCTACTCTTTGAGCGTTGTTTACAGAAAACTCTTATGAGATCAACCTCCAATTTTTCCTATATGATCCAAATTGAAGAGTTAAATTTTCAAAAAAAAATTCATATTCTAGAAATTTATGATTAATTCCTAAGAAAAAAACGTTGAAAAGCAACGTTTGATTAAACACGTGGATACTACTCTGGTCAGGCTCCAGCGGAATGTATGTGTATATAAATAATGCGCAGTGCTCTGATTTAATTCGTTTATATTTTTGACTCTGACTACTGAAGTATATCGTTGGAAATCAATAATAATGTTTTAATTGATAACTGTTCTGAATGAGTATATTCTACATGAATCAAAAAATATTTTCAATAAGTTCAAAATATTCATGAAAATCACGTTTTTTATCAAATTGTTTAGTTTTCTTGATTTTATGAAAGTTATTTGTATTATTACAATATTAATGGTATCTGTAGAGAACACTGTAATGATTGTCAGAAATTAATATATTTTCAAATATTCATTTTTAATCATACTAATATCGAAATAACGATATTTTATATTCTTACTCAGCAAAACAATATTTCTAGCCTCCAGTATGTCCAGAAGAGGTAATATTTGGTCTTGCAATTGTAATCAAAAGCATTCCCTAAAAACTGGGCTTAATTTGAAATCTTAATTCAATTTGGATCACAAAAGTATTTTTTCGGAAGTTAAAAATAGCAAAGCGAAAAATCCGTCTTTTTAATCAACTCGTCCAGTAAAATTTGAAACCTTGTTCCGACTAAAAATTTTTAGGAAATATTTTTAGATTCACATTTTTTTATTTTTAAAATGTATTAGAAAAGGAGAAGTTTCTGCGATGCATTTTTAAACATTTTTGGCTGATTTTAAAAGTGGCTTTAGCCCTTTCAAAAGGCTATATGCTCGGAGGGTTAACTCCTCAACTTGCACAAAGTTCAACAAAACAAATTACAAGAGCAAACGTATCTTTTTGAAATTTTACAGACAAATATTTATTAATCCCGACGCACAGCTAAATCAATCGATCAGCCATAAATTAATGGCCCATAATTTTAAACACAACCAGGTTGTTTAAGGAAAGCTAAAGATATTCATTGAAGGGAGTCCCTCCAAAGACCGCAAAAAGGGAA
>SCLH01000776.1:52923-66538 GCA_004367855.1 Oikopleura vanhoeffeni | reverse complement strand
GACACCTTCGATAGCAAACGCGCGTTTTTTGAGTGTTTTTTCAAAAGACGATTTATAAAGTAAAAATAATCAATCTGAAGAAATTCAGATTTAACAAAGTGAGCTCAAAAGTGGCAACTTGTATTCGAAAAAGTTTTTATACGAAAATTTTGAAGTGGCAAAAAGTTCCCCATCAAGACAAGAAAAATTGAAAAAGTGCAAATCTGTCAAAATGCACCGACCCCCTTAAGACTGCTTGATAAAATTAAAACTAATACATTGTCAAAAAGTTTTTTTGTCAAGTAACGTCAAAAGTCACACTCATAAATCGTTTCCTAATCTGCATAACACATCGGTTTTATACGGGGTGAATTTTGCTCGATTTCAATCACATTAATGTTACAAAAATTTTTTCTGCAGTCAAATCTTTTTAATAAAGTTTTACATTTATCGAAAAAATATTGTCGGCGAAAATTTGTCGCGCCACGGTACTTTTATTTTATTTTGTAGCCCATTCATGTCTGAAAGCTTTAAATCATAACTCTTGCATTTTTGCGGTGACTTTTTTATTTGCATCATCGATAGTTGTCAAATGTCATTCAAATGCCACCTATATTTTCGGGAATTGACAAACAAAAGAAACTTCGTAAGTTAATAAGATATAGGGTATTTATTTTTGGAGCAGGGAAGACTTATCGTCTTTGACATTATAAATAATGAACTATAATCAAAATGAACACTGAATAATATTTATAAAATAGATTACTCTACACTGGTTGTCAGCAAAAGGGCAAAAAAGTTAAACGCCAAAACCTAATTAAGAAAATTAAAATAAGTATAATAACTTTTTAAAACTAAAATTGGTCGAGAAAATTGATCAAAGGCGATATTTGAAAAAACAATTTCAAATATATTTTTCTATAAATTATATGTTCATTTGTAAGGATATTTTAACAAAAAATTTGATGACAAACATTGATATCTGTTTTTTCAGAAATTTTCTTTTTTTTCAAAAAATTAGATAATTTTATTTTTTGGCTTTGCACTTTTTTAGCTTAACTGTCAACCTCTCTACACTCACATGAACACGCAAATGATTATAAGATTTATAAGATTCTTCGAAAATATTTAGAAAAGTTTGAAGAATTGAAGAACATAGACAAGCAGAGCTTTAAGGAGGAACTGGTCACCGATTAATTATGAATCGCAAATTAAGTTTTCTTACTATAGAAAACTCCAAATAAGTTGATTTTTGAAAACAAATTCTAAATTTTGCTTTTTGTCGATGTTTTTTTTATTAATTTCCGCTGTCAAAAACCTTTTTGATCAGTTAACTGTGAGTTATATTTCAGTTGCATGAGGTGACATTTTGTTTCGAAAAAAATACTTCCGGTTCATTTAAAGCTATGGTTCCGTTATTTTCACTAGAATATATTTACTCTTTATTTCCCACAAGTATTGTTCATTATGTTAATTTCTTAAAAAACGGCTTTCTATAGAAAATAAGGCGATTTTTGCTAATTCTAGAAGAAACTAGACCAAAATTATAAAAAAATGTTTCCGTGATTTTAAATAATTTAAAAATTGTGATAAGTGTTCTTAACCTATCGAGTCGAAAATTTTGATCAGTCAGGAATCTACCGCTAGATCTACAAAATAGTATTACTTGTTTTTGTCAAATAAAATTGGTAAATTGACTCACAAACGCAAATCGGCAACCACTACCTTCTTAAGAAATGATACACTTTTTGGGACGTTTCTTATCGAAGAAAACTCCACGGGTTAATGGGTAGTTTAATAATATAACATTGATTTTCCGCCAAGTTTTGATCTTTTTTCTTATGAGACTTTGCAATTTTGAACCTTTTCCATTGCGGCTTCTGAATATTCGGCAACTTTTGCTTTTGTGTCATCGAGGACCTTTTCAGCTTGCCCCATCAGACCTGAATTGAAAAGAATTAATAAGAGTTTAAATATTGCAATCCTGCTTTAAAAATATCCTGCTTTAAATTTTTCAGATTTGTTTTGCTCTGGCACCTAAGCAAAAAATTTCAAAAAATATTTTTTTAGCCTCGGTTCGAATTTAAAAAATGTGATTTAGTCAGCAAACAGCAGATGGAAATTTTCTGATTATATTTCAACCCTTGGTTATAAGGAGATTTAATTATCAATAAAATCGAACGAATTAAATTGCAAATAACCTAATTTTTCGTTTAATCCTATCAGGCACAGATTTTTCTAAGGAGCTTTCATTCTTTGAAAAGTTCGAAAAGTGCAAAATAATTATGGTGGAAGTTCAAGATTCAAATTCAATCAATTAAAATTTGAATTTCGAAATATATTTTATTCTTCTTTTTTTCTCGATATCTCTGATTTTTTTAATCAGCTGTATCTATAAATTCGCTTATAAAAAGGCAGGTAAACCATTAAGTCGGAAGCACTTCTATTTTTTCAGATTGAGGCTTGAAAGTCATACCGAAGGGTCAGGATTTTCAACGATCTGCCCTGACTCGATCCGACCTGCGTTCCGGGTCGAAAATTTCGATCCCGGAAAAATCCGATCCCTGTTCAGACCCCATAAATGGCTTTGGTGTCAAAGGAGATTTCAATACTCAAATGAGTGAGAAAGTTAAGGAGGTCGTGGTCGTTTAAAAGATAAAGTAGCAAATGAATTTATAATTTTTCATTCAACTAAAATTCTTTAAATAATTTATTTCTGTTCCTGATTTAGCGACCACTTAGTCTCTACTTTTACTCAAGTATATCAGCAATGCTGATTCAGCATTCATATATTGCCTTGCTTAAACATTAATAAGAATAACTTTTTTGAAAGCTAAAATATTTTTTGAAGTATAATTTCTGTTTCGAAAAGTAGTTCTAAAAAAAGTTATATAAAAACATATTTCAAATAGAAAATTAATTAAAACGCAAAATTACGTACTTTCATCGGCAGCTTCATCATCAGCCATTCCTTGTAGTCCAGCAGGTACCCCGATTTGACCTGTTCGATCCGCGGCCGCCGCTGCAGCTTCGGCGGCTGCTTTTTGGTCAGGACTTTGAATAGCATACTTAAAATTACAGCGTGAGTGTTTTCGATTTCTTCGTTTTTTTACCCAGGCGGCTAGACAGCCAAAATCTTAAGCAAAGTATCGGCAATTTTGGCTGTCTACCCGCCTGGGTATAAAAACGGAGAAATCGAAAAGACTCACGCTGTATAAATTAATTTTAGAAGAATGAAAATTATCGAAATAATGGACGATTTCAAAAATGTAAATTTTCGAAAAAACAGGATTGTCGAAAAAAATAAATTTTCGAAAGAATAAAAATTTTCGAAAAAATGAAGATTTTTTCGAAAAAACAAATCGAGCATAAATCCATAAAATCGTCTAAGTAATATTGTGATCACAAATAATCAAAAATTGAAAATAACCTGAAATTCAAAATGGTCCGAAAAACCTACGCATTTTTGTTTTATTTCAGAAAACGCCTAAGCCATTCGTGTGAATCTACCAACCAAAGTTATATATTTCATAAAAGTTTTTTTTTGTCTCAAAAAGAGTCCATTCGACCCAATTTTTTGGAAATTTTTTTGACGTTTAACTAAATTAACTTTTTTCAACATTCGTGAGGTAAAAATTTGCAAGTAGTGGAAGCGTCTGTGACACAGTCCGACCACATAAAGACCTTAATACTTCGCAATAACCGATGAGTAATAACTCATAAGTCAAAAACCGCCGCATACAACCGTCATTGAAATCGATTTTTTGACAATTTTTCATATATTAAATATGTGATGAACATAGGATCCAAATCATATCAAGTTGACATTTGATTTTATCGGAATTTAACCCGTTCCCCCTGGGTACGTTCCCCCCTGGGTACAATATTGTTCCAATAAAAATCTGCGATATTAAAATTTTATATGACAAATAAACAATATTATTGACATGCACGCTATTCAACAAATAACTCACAATTTAAGGGAGTCAGCCTTATTTGGCAAATCTGTAATTAGTGAAAATGCCTACCATGCCTAGTACGTAATTTATCGAAAAATGCCTATCAGATAGGATTCAGATAAGATTCTACTACCCTGATAATATTTTTTGGATCCTGGTTACCAAAATCGAACCTTCTAGAAGGTTTTTTGAAGGGAAATCTCGACTGTCTCCTCATCTCACGTACACATCACATTATTATAATAGTATCAGATAAGATTCTTATGATCTTGCGCATTCATAGCGCAAAATTGGTTCGACTTTTAATGAAAAAATCAGAGTCTGAAAGGTTTAGCTTACTCTCATAAATGACATTTTTATAAGTTCCACAAGAAGATACTGAAAAACTATCGCCTCCTTCAATTTTGATTTTTATTCATTTTTTGTTTCAGGCACCAAAATGCGCACAACTTATCCCCCCCTTCTTTTTTTATTTTTCCATATGGCGAAAGACAACTCATAAAAAATTAAAAACATATCTGTTTGAATTTAAATTGTGATATTAAGGGGGTTGTGGGTGTAAATAATGCAAGCGTCGAAAAATCTTGTTTTAATTTTCTAGCCATCGTGAAAGATTAGATTCTGAAAAATATCAATAATGTGATTGAATAAGCCTTCATTTAATAAAGGGTGAGAGAAACCCGCCTCCGCATTTGAAAGCGATGTTATCTTTTTCCACCCTCCAGAGAAAGTTCAGCCAAACCGCTTTTTTGCTGCTAAAAACCAAAAGAGAATTTCTTTCATCGGGCGACAGTGGCCGCGACACTGGTAATTATTCAAAAACTTTATACTTGTACTTTTCAAAACATATTTTTCAAATTTAATTTGAAGCGAAATTGACCGAGTAATTTTAAAATTTTGTGAATAAAGTACATACATTGTATATTATCCGGTTTTTAAGTGCGGCACCAGTGAGTCACCCTTGAACAGAATCCAGAAATAGTACTTGCAGTTAAAAGAGACGGTTTTAGTCTCCAGTATTTTTCATCTCATTTAGTCTTATCTACCCGTAATCGACCCTTCCAGTCCAACTGGAGAAGTGAGCAATTTTCCTCAGCAATTCCAACATTCTACACCCACAACCCCCTTAAGAGTCCAAAAATGAAAAAAAAGATGTACAAAAGAATACCTTTGTCACGTAAAGGTTAAATTAAACTTATTGATTTCGGCCCAAAACTCATTTATTCTTCATGGCAAAAAAATAGACTGAGAACATTGAAAATTCAATGCGTTATAATTAAAACGGAAATATGTCATATATATTCGTTACAAATTCAACAGCCGGTTTTAACTAAAATCTGACATTATTTTGAAAGGTGATCAGTATCAGCCACTGTCTGTCAAAAAAGGTATAAATTGATTTGACAATTCTATTATATCGATTATGGTCCCCAGACACCTTTATGAAATTTCCATCCCCTAAGATGAGATGTATTTGAAAATAAAGTTCTATCATTATCGAAAAAAACACCTTTTAGTTAATCTGAGAGGTGTGGGCTGAAAAGCGGCCTCATGAGTGGCTAGGAAAGGTCTTAGGAGTGTTATTGTTTTTCGATACGAGCTTATTTAAAGTGACAAACTGATAAATACAAAGACAATAGCTATTATAAGTTAGAAATTACAAATAAGTTTTGATAAAAGTTGTGAAATCATATTAACAAATATTTTAGTCAAATTTTTAAAAATGTATGAAATTTTCGGATCAAAGCTGACAAAATTATCAATAATTTCAGAAAATTATCATATTAATCGTAAGAATGCTAAACCAAAAGGATAATTTTTGGATAATTTTTGCAAGCTACCAAACCAATGAAAGGTATCAAAATGGAAATTAAAGTTAAATAACCTATTAGTAGATAATTTAAGTAGTGCGCTTATTTGAACCGAGGAAACGGATAAGCACTTTTTTATTCATAACTGAATAGCACTCTTGCATTTGGCGGTGATTTTGATTATTATAAAGCGTCAAACAAATTGAACACATGTAGCATAACAAATGCCTAGTCTTAGACTAGTAGTCTATCAGCCCTTCACGTATCGAATTAAATTCCCAGAGGGCCCTTAAATTAATATTTTTTGTAAAATATTAATTATAATTCTAAGACAATCATAAGGAATTAAAAAAACAAGCCAAGCCTGCCAAAACAGCCTAGATTATTATATACAAGCGCTAATCGGGTTTTGGTGAATGAGCTTATTATAGGCTTAATTTCTAAGATCTTTGTTATCTTACTGTATATATTCCGAAATTGCTAGGGTAATTAATTATTAGGTCGAACGATTGTAGATCATATTGTTTATTATTATTTCTGCATTTGAATCTGACGAAGCTTTGAAAAATTTTCGGATTTTAGGGATTTTGCAAAAATGCCGAAATTTTCGAATTTTCATCTGACAAAGCTTTGAATAATTTTCGGATTTTCATGGATTTTTCAAATATAACAAAATTTTTCGAATTTTCATCGAACCCTATTTATTGGAAGAACCTCTCAAAAACCGAAAAAGGGTCTCGACAACAAATACGATCTTTATTATTTATCAAAAAAACAAACCCTGGCAGATTAATGGGCAAAAGAAAATCAACAAACCCACAACCCCAAACGCGGGTGCCCGGCTGGCCCAGGCATATTTTTTGGTTCATATTAAGATATATAATTATTTGGCACTTCACCGATTAGACGCTCAACTGTCAACCCAAAAGGAGATTAAAATTTTAAAGTTGGGTGCCCAACTTGGGTTGAACAAGGTCAAATGCATCACAAAAATCGATGAACTCAAACAAAATCGAAATTGAGTGTCCGCAGTCAAATTTAGTTTACATTTTTTTTTAAATGCAAAAAAATCGGGATTATACAGTATAATTTATACTTGAAAGTTGGATAAATTGATAAAGAACACAAAGTTTCGTCAAGAGAGTTCTAAATTTGGACCGCAAGGTGGCTAAATACAATTTTAGATGATATTTTCGATCTAGCGTCTCTAATTTATGGTGGTCACGTGATAAATCTCTTCATTCACAATAAAAACCTTTGATTTTTTAAGATAAAATAAAAATATATTTTCAGTATGTTTTTAAAAAATTATGCAATTTTTTGGCCACAAAATGACCACACATATTTGAAAAAATCTACATTTTAGATTTACTAAATACCTTTAACACCTTTCGCTGGATCTGAGAAGTGGGCTGAAAGCCGGCCTCTGAGTGCTAGGGGGTTTCTGAGAGAGTGCAGATAAGGCTCCCTAGCCGCTTTTCAGCTACAATCTCTCAGATCCAGGCGAAAGGTTTAAGAAGGGATATTTTGTTGGAAAATGGTCCCATTCGAGAATAAATTTTTATTATTTCTTCATCGAAAAAGATTATACGCCAAATATCCTTTTCCGATACGGAACTCCATCCACAAAAACGTTTACTATCTCTATAGCGCGTGTTCGTCCGCATTAATTGTTGTGTTTAGTATTGTCCTTGAGTATCGATTATAGGCAAGGGTCTGAGTAATCAGACCGCTAAATTTTATCTGTGAATCACTGCAGCCAACCATAGACAATCACTTAAACAACATAAATGGATTCTTCGAACAACGCCGTATAAGATGAGTAAATCGATTTTTAATGGACTTCCGTGGGAAAAGGATATAAATAGAAAAGACATGTGACATGTCGTCAAAATGAAAATATATTTTTTGGTCGGGAGCCCTAGTATAATTAATGTGTTACCTTGTCCCGTATTCCCTTTCTCATTCCTTCTCTTTGATTTTCAGTTTTTTGCCACTTTGATTTTCTATCCCTTTCGGCTTCTTCCATAGCTTGAATTTGTTCTTGTTGTCGCTTTTCCTCTTCAGGGTCGACCTCTGTTTTGCCAGGCATATTTGCCATCATATCTTTCTGGGCCCCTGAATTACAATATTAAAGACAAAATTTTCAAATGCATATTTTTTTTAAACCACTATAGATTTCACTTTGCATGCAAAAGTCTGGCCGGTTCTTAAACAAGATCAACCTACGCTTTAACTGATTTTTTTTTATTTTTTTTCAAAATTATTTTACAGTACGCATAAAGTTTTTGGAATAACTAGTGTAGTCTATTTAAAAAATCATATATTTTCAATAACACGCCTACACGTTTTTTGAACAGTAATTTCCAAATATTTAATACAGTACTCAAATTTTGATAAGTTTTTTTAATCAGTTTTGCATTTATTTTGTTTGCATACTTAAATTAAGATTAAATCTTCGTGCAAACTTTTTGTATGACATTTGTAATTGTTTTCGTATTTTGTTTATGAAAAAAGTTAGACATTTTTTATGAAAAATATTGCTCTTCTACTTTTTTAACTTCTATTTCCAAACACTAATTCAAAATGTACATTAGAAAGAACGTTCTAAACAATTTATTGCTAATTTAATGTTTAATTTACTAGTGTATTTCATACTGTAGATTTTCTGAAATCATAAATTTTCATCTCAAGTACTCACCGCCCAAAGCTTGTTTCATTACAAAATTCATGGCCTTCTTTTAGTTCTTTTTTGTAAATCAAGCTTAAAAATTAAATCTCTTTTTTTTTCTATTCTTGGTTTCTTGTTTTTTTGTTAGTACGGTGATCAATAAATTTATTTTCAAACTGGTTAAAAAGCGAAAATTCATTTTTTGAGTTTTAAATCCCTAGACACTCGCCCCCATAGTGGTGTCACTCGCAACATATATCTAACAAGAACAACTCGATTCAAAATTCGATCAACATATTCCATATATTAAAAGGTGATATCAAAGGTCTATATTTAAAGGTGTTGCCCGAGATCAGTATGCCCTTTTGGTTGGAATATTTTCATGAAGCGTTCATTTTTTATTTTTAATCCTTCATATCAATACTAATATTCATTAGGGGAGGGGGGCAATATCGCCGAAAGATTTTTTCCAAAAAAAAACAACGATATTGAGTATTTCATACTATTTTGGCACTTTCGGCGATATAAGGACAAAAATAAAATTTTTGTTCAAAAACGAAAAATAGCGTGGGCGTGCCAAATGACGACATAATTTGATTTTTTTCTATTTTATAAAGAGTTTAACAATAGGTTTAAATGTGGTAAAGTACCTTAAGATGTAGAATTACGGACTCTACCAAACGCAATCAAATTTAAATTCAAAAAAGTAGATTTAAGAAATCTATCTTGAAATATGACGTCATTCATGACGCACTCAAAGTTATTTGTAATAATAAACTCAAACGCCAACGCAATTTCGGCAAAACTGGCTTTTTCGGCAATATTGGCACTGGCAGGCATTTAGCTTAAAATTGTTAAATTGCGTAGTTTAGTTTTCGGTATTCGGCCGGCAATATACGGGTCGGCTCAAAACCTGTATAAAAGTAATATTTACCTTCAAAGAATTTTTAGCTTAAATACTTCTTGTCCCAATATCGCCGAATGTTTGGCCAAAAACTTTTGGCGATATTGCCCCCCCCCCTTTAAAAATAGTATCAATTTTATAAATATATCTTTTATTTATTTAATTAAAATTGTTTCCTAAATTATCATAATTCTTATGAATTTTCGAGATTATACTAATTTATTTTTGAAATTGATTCTTTGTTTTTATTTTATAATGACTTATTTCATTTGCAACGTTTCGCTGTTCGCATCATCAGGCATTTAAAAAAGAAAAGTTTTACAGTTTGTTTTTATCTTTAATAATTATAGTACTTTCATAATTCCGAAATAAATGGTACTTAGCGGCTCAATGTGTAGCAGATGTGGTAGCTGGCAGAAATGACAAATGCTGGCGTTTTGGGCCGATCCCATATACGGGATAACGTATAATTTTATGTTTCTTTTCTAAAAATAAAATTTCAAGTAGAAATGTGCATAATGCAACTCAATTTGAGTATTCTGTTAGAAATCCTGTTTAGGATAGTATTTTTTGATTTATTTTAAAATACATCGTCTTGTCATTTCTGTAAATTGTAGAATGTATTGACATTTTTAGCTTACAAGAAGAAAATAGTCAAATTAATTTACGAAAAAATAAGTTTTGCATCTTTTAAAGCCAAACGTCATTGGCAAACATGGTTGACAAACGATACAGTGGCCAAACAAGCCCCTGAGCCTTGAAAACCTCTTCGTGTTTTTTCACAAATTAACATAAGTTTGCTATTCTACCAAAACATGTCAAAAAACATGAATTTGGTTAAGCCGTTCATAAATAAGGGTGCGGCATGTTTTTTAAAACAACTGAAACTGCCATAATTTTTCATAGAATTGAAAAACAAAGTAGATCAGTTCAAGGAGATTGAATTTTTAAATATTAAAAATGAGCATGATCAACAATTACTTGACATAAGACAGGTTTTTTCAGTACAAATTTTAAAGATTATTGCACATAACACTCTTTAAAATGTAGTTTACATTGAATCGATAAATCCTGTTGATTTTTGCAGATGCGATTGACATTATTTTAAGGGGGTGGCATCGATCCGGCAGAATGGTACATTTTTTCAGAGCAATATATGAAAGAAAAAAATGTGAAAATTAATTTTTTATTTTTTGTCATCAATTAAAGTGTTCTTTCTTGCAAACGTTTATATTTTTAATTTCTTAACATAACTAATTATCTGGGAAAATATAAAAAAACACTTTTCACTGTACATCCATTTCCAACTTAACCCGGCCACAGAATTTTTTTTGAAGACGATATTAATAAACTTCAGACATTGTCGGGTGTAATGCGCTAAAAAGTCCGATTTTAATTCTGCACATTAAAAATTTTTCTCGATATCAAAGTTTTCTTTCCATGAAAAATGGCCAAAAGTAGAAAAAACAACTTTTTTTGAAATAAAAATTGACCTTCAATTGCGTTTTGATATTAAAAAATGTTTTTACTATCTAAAGAAATGGCGCCTAATACACCCTTAATTTTATTGGAAATTTTTTGCTGGCATAAAATTTTTAAAAATTTAGTGCCAAATGGCACTTATCGAGTGTACAGCCAAGTATTAAAAATTTCATCGATAGTTTAGAAATGATAATCGCGCGACCAACTCATTTTTTTTTTCGATAATTGTAGAACTTTATTGAAAAGATTTGAAGTACAAAAAAATAAAATGCAGTCCCATAACCTAATCACCCCGTTTCTTAACCGAGGTGTTCAATTATGAGGTTTTGTACAAATATTTTTATGAAGATTGTGCCTTACAGACGCGTTTGAAAAATGAAGTGTAAAAAATCAGAATAAAATACAAGTTTGAAATTTGAAATTGAAATTGGAAGTGAAAATGCAAGTCGAGAAAGTTGTTTTAGCTTTGGCATGTGAGAAAGAATTTATAAAAGATGTAATACCACTAATTTTTTGTTTCTATTTTTTGGAGCTCATCGTATAGCCGTTTTTCAATCGATAAGAATCACGCTTTTGAACGAACCCCACCATAAGTATAGAGCACGTGTTTATTACTAATTTTTGTTTTTGACAAAAGCTATTTGTTCAAAATTGTTCATAAATAACGGAAACTAGCATAAGATCGTGTTATTCCCAAGGAATTTTATGTAGTAATTTTTATGCAGAAACTGCCTTTATGCAACAAAGTCTACTAGAAATAAGAAGTTGTGTGATTTTTAGAAGAAATTATCCTATATGCAACATTATTGAACAGGTGTTACATTTTTGTGTGAAATTAAGAAAGATTTTTGAATTTTTAACTTTTTGTGATATTTTGTAACATTTGGACTATTTGTAAAATTGAAAATTTGAAAAATTTGAAAATTGAAAATTTTTCTAAATTTTTTGATTTCTGATAGATTTTCTTTAAAACTTTTGGCAAAGAGAAAAGTTTTTCCTTCTGAGTATAAAGAGTGCAATATAAAAAAGTAAGGAAGGATAAATAAGAAGATAATTTTTAGCATTCTTCATGGCTTGATTTTTTAATTGCTTGGTCCTCTATTCTATATATCCATTTGTTCCGGATTTGAATCCCGCGTCTTTTGTTCTCCGGAGCGCCTCTTCTGTCTTTTTCCACCATTAGTTGGAATACGGAGATTTAATAGACACAAAAAATTAAATAAATGATTCTACCTGATTTTTTATTGGGAATTCGAAAAACCACAAATTCAAAATTTTGGACTTAATTTGCGGAAAATTTTCATAATTTTTCTAAAAAAATCGACAAAAAATGACAAATAAACATATTATGATTTTTCAAACAGCAGTCAGAAAATATGTAGACATGCATGAAAAAAAGTAAAAGTGGCTATTTTTTGATTTTATTCACAGATTTCAAAAAATAAATAAGAAAAAATTTTGGACAAAAAATGCGGAAAATTTTCATAATGCTTTGATTTTTTTGGAAAATTGTACGAATTCAAAAATTAAAGTTCGGACTCAAATCTTTCCTAAAATAGACAAAAATTATTTTAATAAGTAGATGCACATTTATTCTGGTTCAGCTTACGATAATAAGCACAAAAAAGTAAAACAGCTAATTAATTTCGTAATTTTAATTGACCAGTCTGCCGAGTCGATGCTAGTAGCNAGCATGATGCTACCCCCTCAAGCTAGTTTGCTTCGAAAATTTTCTGATATGTTCTAGGAAATTATGAAGAAAAATGATCTATGCAAAAAAATCAAAATTTAACCACGGAAGTGTTCAAAAAGGCGAAACCGCTTCTTAAATTGCTTATCATTTGACTTGAAATTATTATTGAATTTATTTTGAAAATTCGAAGCCAAATGATAGGCAATTTCAAAAACGGTTTTGCGTTTTTGAACCCTTCCCTGGTGAACTTTTGAAAAAATTAAGCATTTATTATTTTTATTCATGGTTTCCTATCACATACTAGTATCAAAAAATCAGCTACCGTAGGAAAACAAAGTTTTGTCGGGCCTACCTTAGGCTATAACCTCTTTTTGATTTTTTTTTGCTTCTACATAGAAGAAAATTGCATCAAATCAAACATTTGATTCAGTAACATTCCTACAATGTGGATAACGGATAAATTTTATCAAAGCCAAAAAGTGCGATTGCAATTTTTAGCTCCTTTCGAGCTCAAATAGAGTAAATTTTTTTCCAATTTTTTGGAATGAAACTGATAACAAAATTGAAAATTAATTAAAAATTAGCTTTCTATCATGTCTGAGAGTCGAGATATAAGGTTCTTAACATAAAATATGTTTAATATTTTTTTTTGCAGATCGCAGAGGCCGTAACCACCCTTCTTGATCGATATCCATTTTGACGTCAAACCACAGGTTGCGTTAGTTTGGCGTTGACGGCAATAAGCTTGGGCAGAGTACCAAACACAAGGAACTTAATTTTCATTAACGTCAATGAAAAACAGCTTCAGAGTGAAAAGGTGACACATACTAATCAATTCAATTATATATTCTGAAAGCTAAGAATCTTAGCCTAAAATTCTTAGTCAAAGAAACCCAAGAGGTCACCAAAATAGGGGTATACCATTTTCATCGATAATTTTTTTGGTCGACTTTTTTAAAAAGCCTATCTTTAACTATAGAGAAATGTGTAGGCGGAAAATATTTATTATTACCAATGCAAATTTCTAGAATATATTCTAAATGTTTTGAAAATTTTATTATCGCATTGACAGTCAATGATTGACTACAATAGAATTATGAAAGTGTTTTTCTGACA
>SCLH01000776.1:33626-51546 GCA_004367855.1 Oikopleura vanhoeffeni | reverse complement strand
TTTTAAAACTAAAATTACGCCTGACTTGGCCCACTTATTATGGTTATTTGGTTTGTTTTGTCAGAAATTTTATTCGTACTACCAATTATCCGTAGATTCGCAATGGTCCGAATTCTCGTGACAAAAAGACTTTGAAACAGTTGCCCCTGTATATATTGAATAATGTGTCAACCTGAGTAGTATGGATTAAACTAAATTAACTCTTCGATGAACATGTGTAAAATGATTCAATAAACTGAATTAATCAAATAATCTTCTAATTCTTGAAAATGCCTATTATCTAAGCTCTTGATTGAGAAAATTACAATTGTATATTTTTTGTCAAATGTTTCTGATAATAATAACTTCTTACGGTTATTATCTAAATTTGAAAGAATTAATACGGTGTATACTACGGTGAAGAAATCCAGATTTGAGAGTTCTTATATGGTTAACTCTTGGAGGCACAATTTGTGCCGCACAAAGCTTTACCTCAATCAGCCATATAAATTTTGAATATTCATGATATCCTTTTTCCAACTTAACTGGATCTTGAACATGAGGGTTTTCTCTATAGCGCGTGTTCGAATCCCACTAATGTTGTCTAAGTGATTTGTGTTATGATGATTGCCGAAGTGATTACGCACCAATAAACTTTGCGCTCCCAATATCGAGCACCTTTGCCTATTATCATATCCAAGACAGTCACGAAACAACTATTAGGGGATTTGAAGACCCTTAGAATAACCTCATTTTCAAGATCCACTTAGGTGGAAAAAAGATATGACAGTGGTTGTTTTATACAGGTTGAGTTATATGTTTTGTCCTATTTAGGGTAAACTCGCTTCGTATATAAATATTGTGAAGAGGTTGCGTGGGAATTTAAGGCCAATCAAAAAGTGGATGAGGATTCTTATTTTATTATTTATAAATAGCTATTTCATCTTATTAAGTGAAGAAAGTTCAGTGAGAGAGATTCACGTGTTTAACGTCTTGACACGTGGATCTTCTGTCCCAGTTACCCAAATATAGGACAAAAACATATAACTCAAACCTGTACTTAACTTTTCCTCCGTGGGTTTGAGGTTTTTGGCTTGATTAGCTGAAATTATTTGATTTAAAAGCCAAACGCACAAAAGGCCTTGTAAGTATAATTATAGTTAAAAAAATTACTTTGCTCAAAATCAAGCTTATTAAGTGACTTTGGTGCCTTCATCATATTTCAAAATTTCGAACTTACGAAATTCGAAATAGATATTTTGCACCGATACTGTAACTCAGACTATAAATTGACTATAATCTGAAGCCGAATTGACAGTAAGAGCCGGGAATTACCGGCTAGATTTTGACGTGGAATAGAATGAATTTTTAGATAGAATAATTAAAACGAGAACTGCATTCTTGCCCATACGGGCATGGATTACCCTGACCACTTCTTAGCTGTTAATAGGTAAGATAACGTAGGTCATTATTTCTGTAAACGCTAAAAAAATAATAACTTTTTAATCGCATTGATTTAGCATCATATCATTAAAGTAATTTAAAAAAATATATCGTTTTATTACTTAGATTCATTAATCGGATAAGTTTTGCGCGTCTTTTGGTGCGATAGAGAGCACTGTCCAAACTTTCGGAAAACTCATCCAACTGATGATATTTGTAATATTATTTATATTATCCTTTTTCATGCCTTTTTTCAGATTTGTATACTTGGTGTTTTTTGTTGTGCGTAAAATAAACCGGAAATAACACGAATTACCGAAATCTTAAAAGTTGCATAAACGGCCAAGCAATTGTCGTAACAGATATATCTATTACGGTACTTGCTGGGGCTTTCATGCCACTTTTTTAGTAAATTTTTTTATATAATTCGGCTCTAGTGAATAATAAAATACAAAAACAGTCGGTCCGAATCGAACTTGTTTAATTATCAGTTTTTGTTAAAAAATTGGAAATTATGGTCTGATTCAAACAATTTTTGTGTTAATTTTCTTAATTTTTCTATATATTTGTCCTCAGTTTGAGCTATCTAAGAACTCAATCGGTTAAGGCGTTTTCAAAAGCCAAATTAAATTAAAATGTTGGCTGAAAAAGTCGCCGAAAAGCCCCAACAAGTACCGTA
The DNA here is from genome assembly GCA_004367855.1 of Oikopleura vanhoeffeni. Lineage (NCBI taxonomy): Eukaryota > Metazoa > Chordata > Appendicularia > Copelata > Oikopleuridae > Oikopleura > Oikopleura vanhoeffeni. The sequence goes on along the minus strand of SCLH01000776.1, from coordinate 49,445 downwards.
ATAGATATAATTATATTTAGTTACAGAAGATGAAAGTGTACAGAAATATTTTCACAAATCAAGAAGTGCAGTAGTTTGGCAAAACGACCTTTCATAAAATTCGCGAAATTATAGATTCTCATTGTTCTTGATTAAAGCCAAATTAATATCTTATAATCTTTTTAAATCAAGTTAATCGTTTTTTGAGTCCGATATGGTTTAAAAGAAACCAACGCATTCATAAAGTTTTTCTTGAAAACCACAATCATATTTTTTTTGTAATCTGTTCGATCAGGGTTATCCATTTTGCTGTTTTATCATGTGATAGTAAATTAACCTTTAGCGTTAAAAAAAACTTTCGCAGAGTTACTTTTCCACATTTTTGTATGACTTCGATGACATGATTTCACTGAGTTATATTTTCTGTAAATACAATTTGTATTTATTGTATCAAAAATTTTTTATTAAGAAAAGGCGATGCATTTACTTTAAAATTGACCTTGAAATCATTTTGAGGTTATCCACTGTAGTTTTATAAAACAAAATTTGACCCGAGAACCGATTTAGAGTATATTTTGATTAAGCCTTAGCCACAATTTTGTCCATCCAATGTGTATTTAAGAAGGAGATGGATTTTCAAAAACATGCATTTTAGTGATATTCAGCGAACGCTAGTGGGCGAACTTGAGTTCCGAGACCCAGAATCTTCTGTCAAAAATTTGAACGATCGAATATGATTTGAAAGGTCTTAGACGAAGAATAAGTATCATTGATACTGTAATACAGTAACTGTATCAAGATTATAATGGCTTTCGTGGCCGATTACATTTCAATTTTGTCCAAATTCTCAATTATTCATTTCAAATTTGGCATTTTAAACTGTCAAATTAACTTGTTTACGTGAACCCAGCGAAACTGAATGGCCAAACATTTCGGCAATCTTTGATTTTCATGTATTTTTTAATTAAATTCAATTTTTTAATGCCTTAATTATCGTATGGCCCATACGGTATGGGCCATATTTCTTTTATGATAAAAAATGATAAAAAATCGTAAATAAGGTGACCTTTTAAGAGGTCATCGAGTGTATTTTACCCCAAAACTTGCATGGCGATAAATTATTATCAACCTACCCTAAAGACAATTTGGAATCTTCTGAGATGGAACGCTCTGATTTGACGATTTATACAAATAACTTGCAGTATCATTTGAGGGCCGATTTTAAACTAACCCAACTAAATGGTAACACTATAAATAAAAGGAGTTGAATATCTTAAAAGACGGAAGACTGGACGATAATAGTTCTAAAGGGCGGCAAGGGATTAAGAGGGGTAAGTGTTTTTTGCTTGGGTCTTGACTTTTTGTATCGCGTGATCAGAATGGATTTTTTTGTGACAAGGGATTAAAGGAGATTAGTGTTTTTCACCTTTTATATTGAAGAATAAAATTTAGGCACCATAATAATTAACTTGAATATCAGCTTCAAAATTAGAAAGGTCGGCAATCTTTTGCTTAATTATTACCCTATCTCCATTTGTCAATGTGTGCATAAAGCAAGATAGTTTCTAACATTTTTAGTTAATTGCAACAAAAATCCAACAAGTCAAAAAACGCAGTCAAAATTATTGACAATAAGTTCCCTACGTTATAATTTTTTAAACAGCTAGGACATTTTCAACCTACGCGTTCTCTTAATTTGTTTATTTGTGGTGTAATGTAATGCCCCACTTTTGCCCAAAATACATTTAAGCGAGTGTACAAAATTATGGAAACGGAACTTTTTTTTATTTTAACTCGCGCTGAGGCAGTAGAGTTTAGTTTTGCACTGTTTTTGGGATGTGCTGACACAAAACTACAGACTAATTTTTGGCTGATTGCTGCAAAAGTTGATAATTTAATATGCCTTGCAATGATTGGTGAGATCGGAACTGATAAATACGATCATTTTGGAAATTTGGGACAAAATATAATTTTTCTACTGCATTGGTGATACAGCATGATAACAAATTTTCAGGCTAGGTTCCACTGCAGAGCCGGTTTTTGGTTGCCGTTTTCACCGTTTAGCTTAAATATTTTTTTCCAAAGGACGATAATTTTAGGTAAATTACCGGCAAAAAAATCGAAAAAAAAACGATTCTACAGTGCAACAAATCTATCTAAAAAACGCACCAAATAATTTTAACGCAAAACTCTGAACGATGAAAGATTTTTTACATAATTATTATGTCATAATATCACCTCAAAATGTCTAAAACTGAATATCAATCCCTTAATTTGTTCAATGTTTTTTTTAATTATTCAAAATTAAAGAAAATTTTTGATGACAATAATTCGATTTTTTTGGTTGACATCTTTGAATCATTCGTGAGTCTTAGTCGGTATCTATATCTTGCTACTGACGCCTTCTTTTGACGTTTCTTAATTACCTCAATTTGCTTGAATGAACAAAATATTTCTGAATTTTCCATTTCAATATAATTTTGGCATTAGGCAAAGGATGAATATTTTAAATTTTGGACCAAGTGTCAAAAAGTGCATAAATTATGGTCAGTTGCGTAGGTTAAAACGACCACATTAACACCGGGGGAGCTAAAATAAAAAATTTCCATATAAAATTAAGTCCCGGAAATTTGTATCAGCCATTTCTATTTAGATTAAAGATGAAGATAATGAGAGTTTTTTTTATTACGTTGAGCGTTTCGGCCATGGATTTTATAGGCTGGGATGACGACGAGTCTTTTTCAGTACTAGCCCGTCAAAAACGATTTAACAGAGGGAAAAAGTTTGAAGATTATTATAATAAGCTTAAATCGAAGACAAGTAAGTTTTTGAAATAAAAAGTTCTTTTTATAAAGTGGATATCAAAATGCTTCAAAATGACAAAAAAAAGAATCGGAACTTCTTCTAATATAAATATCATTCTGATCGAATCTAATTTTATAAGATTCAATTGCCTTTAGATTTCAAAAAAATAGTATAACTATCTTAGAAGATGATTTAAAACCCCAATTTTTTGTTGATAAAAAAATCAAATCATATTGCCATATGGCATTAACCAGTGTTGCGAACAAGTCTGGTCGACAGTGAAACTTCGATTTGATATCTTTTGATCCACTTATCCGTCTCAAAGAAGATAAACTTTGTTCAAGAAGCTAGTAAATATCTATATAAGCTTTAATAACGATAATACGGATACAAATTAGTTAACTCTTTATTTTTTTGGCTGCAATCTTCCGAGTTTATGGCAGCCGATTAAGATGGTATAAGTTATATACCGTATAAGTTATACCGTATAAGTAATACGGTATAACTTTCGCAAATAATTCAATAAGTTTTTCCTGAAAAAAATTAGAAAGCAATATTTTTATTTTTTACGTAGCAGTATTTTAATTTGTAGAAAGCAGTATTTTATTTTTTTTCTTTATTTTCAAAAAGAATAAGTTATACTTTTATTTTTTGTCTCAAATCGACAAAAAAAATGAAGAAATGAAATTTATTCTTTTGATAAGTTACGTTTTCTTTTTGCTTGGCTGAATTAAATAAAAAAATTGAAAATCAGAGTTAAAAACTATGATATAAATAAAACGCTATTTGATAATTTTAGGTATTGAGATACCTTTATATGAATTAAGGGCCCTCAGTTAACAGATCGTGACTATTTGAATGATACAAACAACCCGGGATACTAGTGTCTAATCAAAAACCCTGGATTGCAAAATAAACCTATTTCATTGGTCAGATTTGGGCTGAACACCCAATCAAATGTTCGGATTCCGCATTTTTCAAATAGTCACGATCTGTGGGTTAAGGGCTCTTAATTCATATCCCCTGTTCACACTTATTTGAATCTGGGCAGCTCAATAGACAATTATAGTGTATTATATTGCCTATTGAGCTGCCTAGATTCACATCAGTGTGTACAGGAGATAAGCGGTATACCGTATTCATTATAATTCTGAAAATTGAAAAAGTATTAAAGTGTGATTTTTGTGACTAAATACATTTTTACTTTTTATACGATTTTTGACCTAGATACGGCTTACATAATAATTAGGTTAAATTGAAGACAAGTAAGTTTCTGAGATTAATTATCCTTCAATCTTGTTGGGTTTTTAGACGTTATTGGAAAAAACAAATAATTTAAAATCGCCATATATATATGAGCGACTTTCAGTATAAGCCATACTCTGAAGACTAATTTAGAAGCAGAAATGTTCTTTGAGCTAAATCCCTAAGGAATAGTTACAGATGTCTCTGACAGATTTGAAATTATGGATTTTTTATTGACCTACCTTTCAGAGTTACTTTGAACGCTAATAAAATAATTTTTTTTCCTCGACACGTTTTTTTAACATTTATCAAAAAAACCCTGTGACATGGTGAAAGTGAGGCTGCGTAGATTTCAAAATAATGTTTCCCTTCTTATTCAAAAAATTGTTTTTTCAGACTTCATTATAATCATTATAAGTACCGAAAATATGGGGAGTTTTATGAAATAAAGCAATCAAAGCTCACATTCTGTTAATAAAAAATAATTATTTTTGAGCTTTTATTGGAAAGTTAAAAATACAACTTCTTGAAAATGAAAAAATGTCAATAATTTTTCAACTTCTTTGACAGTTATTTTGAACAATGAATTTTGCAGATTAATTAATTATTATTTTTAAAATATAAGATAAAAACCTCCAAAATTAACTTTGTGGAAGTTTTGTGTTTGGTTACTCTAAGGGTTAATTAAGGGTCAATTAGGTTGATCCGCTGTTGAACTAAGGTAGGCCCGACAAAACTTTTTTTTGCCTACGGTAGAAGATTTTTTGATATATTCAAAGAAATTATGGATAAAAATGATATGTGCGAAAAATTAAATATAACATTCAGCCACCATAATAATTTCCCTGAATGGTTGCTTTATAAAACGTTATGCTATCATATAATTGCTTAAATTTTCACTGAAACTTTACTAAACCCTCGAGGTTTGTTCTGGGAAACTATATGAATCATATAATATGATGCGGTTTGATATGGCTACCATTTCTTGCACTAATACGAGTATAAAAACTTAGGGGGCGTTATGTAAGGTTTTTGCTCCCTTCTTTCCAATTTGCATAACTTTCTATCCACCAATGATAACGATTAATTTTGGCAAATACCTACGTATTTTCCAGATTAAACCAATCAAAACGGTGGAATTCAGATTTATGTGAATTGGAAAAAAGGGAGCGAAAATCTTACATACTGTATATCTGTATTACCTCGCCTATGTTGCTTTTTTGCAGCTCGGCAAATTTGCAGCCTCCACACCTATCGGCGATAGGCAGCCTATCATAGGCTATCGCTTAAATGGGGCCAGCCTATCACATGCGCCGGTTCAAAAGCGTGGTTTGGGAAAACCATTTAGGCGACGTTAGGTCGTAATTTTTCAAGGCTCAGAGAGGATTCTATAATGGATTCCAATAATTTTCGCAACAAATTTGATTTTTGTTTAACTCGTAGAATCGAAGTGCTCCGAAAATAAATTAAATTTGAGCTGGTCAATTTTTGCCGTTCTTACCTTATATTAAACACCAATTTATATTTTCCTCATACAGTAGGTAATCAGAATTTACATTCGGCTAAGCCCTTATTGAAAAGTCTAGGATAATCTTTAGGATGAGGTTCAATTAGAATATCGAGTCGATATCGAAGATTAAACTTGATAACTGTGACTGGTGACAAATCACATCACACGATTGTCAACTTATTTGAAGAATCGTGTGATGTGATGAGTCACCTGTCACAGTTATCACGAGTGAGTGAAAAGACACGCACAAGTATAATCTTCGATATTATCGACACAATGAATGTAAGACCAAAACATAATCATTGTAATTTATCAAACTCAACCTCATCGCTTTAATCAGAAAATTAAAAAAACTCATTGTTCGATGAGAATAATTTTCCGACAAAGTTAGAGTCAGTATAGCGCTAAAAAATCTAACAGTGCCCGAATCGGGTTTGTTCTTACCAATCAAATTCCCTCGGGCACTGTAAATTAATTTTTAAGGCGATTACTTAATTTGCTATTCTTATCTCGATTTTTAGATAAGTCCCCCGTGAAAATAAAAAAAAATCGAAAAGGCAGTTCTGATGTACCAGTTCTGAGGTAGTAATAGTATACTTTAAAGTAAAAAATTTGAGCATCTCAGTCAAAACCATAACATTTATAAAGTTTATATTCAAGAGAATTATTATGGTGCCTGAACTTTACATTTTCATTATCAGGCTCTTTTTTATTATATTTTATATATTTTCATGATATATTTTCATATATTATATATTTTTCATGTTAAACTATTAGTCGGTTTGATTTTGTGATTTCTCTTAAAAATGAGCATTTTAAGCTATAGTTGTTTACCGAAAATTTGTTTATGTATTTTCTGAAAAATTAAAAAAAAATTATTGTACATGATTGCATATGATTATAATTATTTCCCGGCGAAGTTAAGACGCAGTAAAGCGCTAAAAAACCTTAAATTAATAATAATGTTCAGAACTTGTGATCACGAAAACAACTCTGGATTCCCCCTCAGCCGCTGCAATAAGTACGACAACAAAAGCGACAGAATACATGGCATTTCCTTTAGAAAATCCATATGAAAAAACATTTAAATCTGAATTTAACGTTTCTTTCGAAAATTTTGACCCCAGGCTAGCCGCCAGTTCCGACCCAGTTTACCAAGAGACCATGGCTAAAATTGAGCAGTTAAATTTTGCAATGACAAATAATATAAATTTCGAACGAGGCAATTTTGACCATGCCAGAAAATTAGTAGTTGATAATAGCTGGAAAGAGTTAGATAAGTTTACAAAATTAATGGACATGATTATGTATTTACAGTTTGAACCCGTTTTTGGTAAGTATTGTTTTTATGGATGTTGGTGCATGCCCAGCGGGGGACAGGATTTGACGAAAGTTAAGGTTTACTATTTTTGTACCGAATTTTTTCTTCTGAAATTTGAAAGGCTAGTAGAGATCTGGCAGATTTATCAAAGTTTTTAAGTTTTAGGAAAAAATAAATTTTTCGAATATTTGTAATACAAATTTTGCATATTTAAATAATAACATAGTAGTGTAAAATGCTGTCGTCTCAAAAAATAACCACCGCAATTGGGTCTACCCCCATTTTTCGATGTCTGACACACCTTATTCAATATTTCAGTTTTACTTCCATATTTACAGTATGTCACATTTTTGCTCCTTATCTTAATTTTTGCTGATACCTGATTTACACCTTTAATTTGTCCATCAGCTTTTAAATCTGTGAAACCGACGTCTTTTTGCATTAAAACATTTTGATTAGCGCAGGTTAGTCTAAGAAGTAAACATAGATCAGCAGCAAAAATGTGGCATGCCGCATGCTGTATAATTGCACGTTTTTTGTGTCTTATCTGATAAGCGTTTCCGAGAATTGGTAAGATAAAGTCAAAGATATAAATCAAATTCCTTGAAAAAAATCGACGAACATAGTTAACCTCCGAAAGTTTGGGGACAGCCCGTTGATGAAATTGATGCAACATGCCGAGATATGCAAATGTGTTATAAGTGTGCCAAAATCGATTATGGAAATAATTGCAAGGACACGATTGGGTATAAATATAAAGGATATGAAGAAAATGGTGAAAGAAAAATTCGATGCAGTAAGTACTTCTTACTTTATTACATGTAGATATGCTCTCTGTGTGGGCGGCAAGAATATTCGTTAGATGAGGTCTACATTAGGTGTAATTGATTACATGCATTTAGACACAGTGACGATTTGAAATAAGGAATTTCACAAATAAAAAATCGGTTTTAATGTGTTTAAGCCATCTTGTAGAGAATTTTTTTCTGGTCATTTTAGAGTTAGGATTTCCTTTGTTATTCAGAAATTTTTCAAAAAAAATCTATTTTTTTGTCAATTTTTTGTGATTTTACAGGTAGTCTGGAATCCAGTTCTAGCGAAGCCGTATGAAATACTAGAAGGCTGATTTTTTAACCAGTGAAAATTAAGCGTTTTTTGGTTACCCATTTTTTTGATTGAGGTTCGGCGACCAATATTTGACCTCTAATAACCAGTCAAAGTTCAAGGTCAATCTCAAGTTCATCGTATAGACGGTAGTGATCGTTCTGAATGGCTGGCAGCATCACATGGAGTATGGTGGACAGAGAATCTCAGCTAGGATTCATGTATCTCATATCGCCGGAATTTTGCCAGTATCGCCAAAAACCTACCAATTTTCCATTTTTTTGCCTTAAATTACTTTTAGTGCCAAGTAGTCGCCGAATTTACGTGGACGTTTCAGGTTCTTTAGCACAAATTAAGCTTTGAGATTTCAATGAAGGAGTGTCATATTTTAAATTTGAAGTCACTCAATCTATTCTTTTCTAATTTTACTTGATTGCATTTGATGGAGTACACAATTATACATATTTGTGATTTTTCTTTTATTGTGTTAACATAATTTTAAATTTTATGAATTGAAATAACTTTAAAATGTGATTGAACTGTATTGTTGAAACGCTACGTGTTGCTTCATTTTTTCAAAAATTATCTGTTACATGTCGCCGAAAGTGTCATATCGCCGATTTTTGGCAGAAACTTTCTAGCAATATTGAGCCACCCCTGTATTCTTGTTATTATTATTGAACAATTAACTAGTAAGGTAAAATCTCTAAAAAATAAACAATGTAAAGATTTTTGCCGTCCGAAATTTTTTTCAAATGGATGAGTACAGATAAATAAAAAAAACTCAATAAACTAGAGTGAATGTTTTGAATTTAAAATGTAGGCACCATATTACTCTTTAATATAATTATAAAAATATTAGAGTTTTCTATCAGTTTGCTCAATATAACTTATGTTTTAATCTGATAATTAACAGTTACGAAAATATCTGTACCTAGATTAATCTTATTATTAAATACTAAGAATACTTATTTCTCTTGAAATTATCCGTAATGTTCCGTAAATGAATTCCGTAGATGAAATATTTTAGAATAATTAGACAAAGTAAATAGGAATTGAACATGTTGCATCATAATTATCATATTATTTTATTGGCCGGTGAAAATTAAGCGTTTTTCGGTTTGCCGTTTTTTTGGATTGAGGGTCGACTGACCAAATATTTGATCTTCCAATGACCGGTCAAAGTTCAAGGTCCAATCTCAAGTTCATCGTATAGACTTGAAAGTCCTCCAAAAGGATCGGATGTACTTTCATGATAGGCGTTCAAAACTATAGGTCCAATTAATAACCGTTAGTCGCTTAGAGAGGCAAAACTGGACTAAGTTTTGCCTACTCTAGCGACCCTTACGGTATATAATTGACCCATAGTATCTGTATACGGCTTAGTCAGAAGTCGAGCCCTTCCGATTCTTTTGGGNAAGTTTTTATTTTTTCTCAGCATTATTTTCCTTCTACTGGCTGTAGCTTTTAGCGTTTTACCCCGTTGACGCTAATTTTGGTTGCATTAGTTCACTCTCAATTCAATCTTGAGAATAAAAATAATTTTTTTTTTAATTTTCTAAAATAAAAATTTCAAATGGTTTCTTAGATCCCGAAAATCGACGTACCCCACGAAGGTTATATCTCGGATTTCATTTTTTTAAAAGTATTTTCTTCAAATAATTGACTGAATCTCTTGATTCACACATCGGATCTGACAAATTTTTTTGCCATTTCAAATTTTTGATGCAGATACTTTATAAAAATGAAAAATTTTGTATAAAATAAGGAGCGCATAAAAACTTAACCATTAGAGATAGCAAAATAAGGAGCGCATAAAAATCATAAACTCGCAATTTTGAGAAAGTGCTTTTTCCACAAAAAAATTTGTTTACTGTGCTCCAAATGAAATTGAACTAGCGCCTAGGGTACCACAAACAGCCATTTCGAGGACTTTATCAGGGATTGTAGGCAAAAATATTAAAATGTTAGCGTATAACTGTTTTCAACTGACAAATTTAGGTATTCTTACAAAAAATCAGAAATTATGTTAATACATCGCTAAATGAAGTTGAACCAGTACAAGATATTTCAATTCATAAGTTATATCTAAGCAACTGATAGAAAACCGTATTATTTTTATACCTGATATTACAGAGAGTTATTATGGTGCCTACATTTTAAATGTCAATATTCAACTCTATTTTATTGATTTTTTTTATTTATTCTGTACTCAGTCCATTTGAAAAAAATTCGGACGGCAAAAAATCTTCTAACGATGCTTAAATGTGTTTGTCACAGCACGTTTTTGAATCCGCGCCTCTGATTAGCTTGCCTTAGTTAAGCGATGGGTGTGGAGGCGCGCAAAAGTGCATAGTCGGGACAAAATAATATAGGGATCGATACATTGTTTATTTTTTAGAGAATTTTGTACTTACTAGTAATTAGTTTCAATAATAATAACAATGAATACAGGGGTTGGCGCAATATTGCGGAAAGTTTTCTGCCAAAAATTTTCGGCGATATTGGACACTTTCGGCGACATGTAGACAGAAATAATTTTTTGAAAAAAATGAAAAAACACGTGGGCGTTCAAAATGACGTCATAATTTTTAAAGTTATTTCAATTTCATAAAGAGTTTTAAAATATGTTCAAATAAAGAAAAATCACAAAATATGTATAATTTAGTACTCCATCAAATGCAATCAAGTGAAAATTTAAAAGAATAGATTTGAGTGATTCAATCTTAAAAAAATACGATTAAAATATGACATCCTTCATGAAATCTCAAAGTTATTTGTGATAAAACCCTGAAACGTCCACGCAAATTCGGCGATATTCGCACTTAAAGTAATTTAGCAAAAAATTTGGAAATTGCGTAAGTTTTCGGCGATACTGGCAAATTCGGCGATATAAGAAATGATCCCTAGTGTGGATCTCTGTCCACGCCTACTTGTGACGCCTGGCCAGCACAAGTAGGCGTGGACAGAGATCCACAGTAGGGATAATTTTCGATATGGCCCCCCTATAATATTTTTGTTCGAGACGTGAAAGAAGTTCGGAATTTCTTATTTTGCACTTACGCTAAATTAAAATAATGCGCTACTAGACTAGGCTAGTAGGTTGAATTGAGTTCACCTTCGTATTTTAACATGATACTAGCGAGAATATGTAGGTTTGCCAAAAGTAAATTATACTGTCTTGAAATTGAACTGTTTAACTTATGTAATTATTTAAAATTTAAACTTTAAATTATACATTATGTTCAATTCAGTACAGGGCCCTGCAGGGCATAAATTTATATTAGTTCTACCTATAAATCATGTTTTTCTCGAATGAATAATTTATCTCGATAAATAGCTCATTCACATAAATAGCCCCATAAACTCATATTTATTCGTTTTTTGGCAATCCGTTTATCACACTTTACGACCAATAAGCATTACAAATAGACCACTTAAAAATTATCGATCAGCTTTGGGATTAATTGTGCATTTTATTTTAAAAAATTTAGTGTACAGCATGTCACATTTTGCATCCGTTCTTAATTTTTGCACAACACGTAAGTGCTTGCAAAATTTAAACGTTTTGATTGGCTGATAGTAAATTTTGCAAAAATCAAGAACGGAGGCAAAAATGTGATACCCTGTATTCAAAAATCTGAAATTGTCAACGCCTCTTCAATTGTATAACGTTATTTTTATCCATTTCCTTTTTTTGCACACATTTAGCAAACTAATGATAGTTACTAATCAACTATCATATTCTGATTCAAAGTAATTACACCTGAACAAAAATTTGGCCACCGATAGAAAAATTACTACCGAATGTGTTTTAGCTCTTGAGGTTTTCCCCGGGGAGATTGAAATGCCCCTTAAACTCGCTAACCAAGTCGCGCTCTGATTGGTTAGGCGTGAATCTCCTCGAGGGAAATCCCGAAAGCTAAAACACAGTCGGTATAAATATGGAAATTTGAGTGCTAACAAACTAGCTGAAAACAATCCAATTAATTCATCTTCTGTTAGCCTATCTAGTGGTGCTGTTTTGGGTGGTCCAAAATCCCTTTTTTTAATTTTTCTACATAAACCAAAATGAGGAACCTTCGATTTGATTGAAAGTAGGCTACGAATTTCGAAGATACAATGGAGTTGAGTAAACTGGCTGTTAAAAAGGGGTCTTTTTCACGCCGGTAATCTAACCAATCAATGAGGACGTCTGATTTTCATTTATTTAATTTAATGTTTTAAAAATATTTTATTTCATAATTTAAAAATATCTACGCTATCCAGCGCGCTAATTGATCAATCTTTTGCCCCAATTTTTTCAAGATGACTCATATTTTACAAAATAATACTATCAACCAGAAACACATGTTATACTGCAGGGAATGCGTATTTGGCAAAATATAAGAGAATATAAATTAATATTATTTATTTGGTGATTCTTGAAAAAGATAAAAATAAGAATGAGCGACGAGATTTCGCCGCTCAAAACAGTAATTTAGTTTTTGTGCGAAAAGGTCAATTTGGATATGAGTTGCCTATATATTCTCTCACACACAGACTGCATTGAACGACATGGTTTTAAAATATTTTCAGTGGATAAGCAAGATACTTGCAAACGTGCCTTATGCGAATGCGACAAGCGATTGGCCACTCAATTAGCTAAACTAGAGGACACTTCCAACTCCGCATTTCATTCAAAATATGGCGAATTCAACTTTCAAAAACAATGTGTGCCCCAGTGCAAAAACTGCCACAAATGGGACACTTGTTGCGGCGAATATCCGACGCGTTTTCCGTTTTGGGCGGATCAAGGAAATCGACAATGTTGTCCGGATGGGAAAGTCAGACCATATGGAGAATGCAAGAACAATATTGGATATTGATTTTGAATATTTTATTCTGTAAATGAAAGAAACCATGTATAAATACAAATCAAATTATATAAAAAATACAATATGTAATTTATTTTCTTGCAAAATTTTCGCCAATAAAAAAAGGAACTAAGCGCATTGTGCTTTTTGCGAAGCGCATTGTATTTTTAAAGTTCCGTCATCAACGATTTGCATCAGGCTAGGAAAACGGAAGGGAAGACAAGGGGAATGAAACGGAAATTCACAGAAGCCAATGGGAAGGGAAATGAAGAAAATTGAGAGGCTGGGGTAAAGGTGAAGGAGTTTTTCGAATAAGATTCGAATATTTTAAAGAAAATTTTTGATATAAATAGCACGTGGCATATCTATTTTGACAATTTTTTGAAAAAATGTACATATTTTTAAAAAAATGTTCTAAGAAATTTGAAAATTTAAAATGTTTTCTAAAAAAATTTGAAAATTAAAAATATGCGTTCCTTTTTCCTAGCCTGATATATGCAACAATTCTAAAACAGACAAAAAAAATTTCATAATAATACTACCAACTCAGAGGGCACCGCTGAAAGCGTGGAAGTATTGAGGGGCTCTGATTGGCTGTCCCTTCAACATGATAGGAAAAGATCACGAATCGTTTCTGTCAAATAAGCGATGCCCTCGGAGTGGACTGTATTTTTCATCTTGCGTCGATTATCCGTAAGGTGACGCTAGAATCGTAGACGCTATGATATGTTCTCTGTGTGGGCGGCAAGAATAATCGCTAGATGAGGTCTTGATTTCATGCTTCTGCTAGTAAATGTGAAAAGTGTTAATTTGGTCCGATAATATTTGTTATACTTGATATTACAGAGAGTTATTATGGTGCCTACATTTTAAATATAAATATTGAGCTATATTTTATTGATTTTTTTTATTGATTCTGTTCTCAGTTGATTTCAGATAAGAAAATTTCGGACGGCAAAAAATCTTTTTGATTTGCCTGTTTCGTAGAGATTTTTTAACCAATTTTTGACTTTTGAAATTCCTAATTTCGAATATTCCAAAGTAGATTGTGCGTTTAAAAATGCAATTAAGAATTTAGAATGCCATGAAAATTTATTTCAAAAAACGACATTTTGACCGATAAAAGTTGATTTTTACCAATTTTTGCCGGTTTGTATACCCGCTCAAATATTTGAATATCCAAGATTTTTGCCAATACAATCGTCATCTCATTGAAATATTGATTTGGCGAAAACTAGAAGTGGTTAGGACTCCTAACTTAGGAGAACAATTTTTGATCATTTGAAAAATATTTTTCGCATATTTTGGCCGAACTAACGACAAATCTCAAAAAAGCTCCCGTTAGGCTCTTGACAAGGTCTTTGGCTGCGCATTCATATTGTTTTTGAAGTCCTAACTTAAAACTCCTTCGAGGAGTAGGCTTTTGCGAGAGGCTCTTAAAATCAGAAATTCAAAAAACCAAAATTTCCATATCTTTTTTCTGCGAATAAGGATATAAAAGAGGATTAAAGCCATCTCTTTTGGAAGCCTGCTTAAAATAGGCTTAGAAAACGATTTTTCGATGATTTTGAAGTCATATCAAAGGAATCCGATAAAAGCTCTTGTTGGGAAATGCGCACATACTGTCCAGTTGATTAAAAAAATGATGTTTTCATCCAAGCGTTAGATTTTTATTCCAATATATCATAGGGAAATACTTTTCGGTGTTTTATGCGTAATATCGCGCCAATCTGCTAAGGAAAACCCCGATTTTTGCTTTATTATTGACGACCCTTTTAAGACCTTAAAAAATCAGGTCCATCAGAATATCATTTCGAGGCACCTTTTTCAAAATAACCAACGAAATTGTCCGAAATATCCTAAATAGACTCTAGTTAGACCTTTCTAGTTTGATTTAGTATATACAGTATAATTCATACTATTAAAGTAAAATGCCCTACGGGTCTTTGGTTTTTATACTTACTTTTTGACTAGTACTTTTAAGCCAAATACTAGTGATTGACCAAACTAGCAAAGTCCGACTAGAGTCTATTCAGGATATCCCCTATTCACACTTTTGTTAATATCCCGGCCCTACTACTTAAAAACACACTACGTTTTCTAATCAGGGCCGGGATATTTACAAAAGTGTGAATAAGGGTTAATATAGGGTTGAAATACAACATTGCAACCTTTTTGTATCATTATTTTTGAAATGAGTTTTTATCTATTATGTTTAACCTGTTGTCATCTACAAAAAATACCAGAGAACCAAAGCTACAGTCAGCCTTCTTCATCTTCTTATTATCAAAAAGTCAAGATGACATCACTGATTTTGATGTAAAAATTGTCCATTCTGAATGTCAATCAATTAATTTATTCAAATATAGCCTATATTATATAGCTAATAGGTCTGTAAAATAGGGTTGGCAGTAGAAGGCCAAAATAGTAAAAGGCCAAAGAATCGATATTTTATATCTTTCTTGAAGTAAAATATTTTTTTTAGAAAAATATGATATTGATGTAAATTTGAGCTAAATTTAGAACAAAAAAAGTAAATTTCACAATTTTTTAAGATAAAAATTTGTCGAGAAGATCTACAAAACGATTTTTTTTCCTGAAAAAATATCTGCATTTTTCTGAAACAAACTTCTTCTTTATTTTCAAAAAAATGGACTTTCCTATTTTTTGGCCTTCTACTATTTTGGCCTTTTACTGTCAACCCGTAAAATACAGTATTAGTAATACTGTATTACCCTTTCGCCGACTTTTTCTTCAAAAGTAGGCCGAAAACTAACCCCGCGATCAGTCGTAGGTCAAAAGAAATATTTCATTAAATATGACATTGAAATTGTTTTATTTTATGACTTCAAAATTGCCACAGCAGCAAAACTTTTGCTGCAAAAGGCGATTTTTTAATTAATAAAATGTGGTTATAATAAGATAAAGAAAAAGTTGACATTATCTTGCAAATTAAAACCGGCCGGATAAACTCGGCAGAAAGCCGACTGTATCTATAG
>SCLH01000776.1:9673-32152 GCA_004367855.1 Oikopleura vanhoeffeni | reverse complement strand
ATATGGGCTCTATGATATTTAAGGGGGTAGCAGCGATCCGGCAGATTAGTACATTTTTTCAGATTGATAAAGAACGCTCTAAGGACATCAAGGGCAGTACAAATTCTCGAGCTAAAACGTAAATCGTTGAAGAGGCAGGATTTTAGTTTGGGAACGCTCCGAGGACATCTGGGTCATATTTGAATTTTTTCTAATGGTTGAAAATGGTTCTTTGTTTTCACTACTTTATTCGTATTTTTCTGATCGGAAAAGTAATTTGAAATTTGAAGGTGAGTCAAGAGTACGTGATTTAATATCGAACATTTTCGGGAAATGATAGACAATCTCAAAATGGGTTTGCGTTTTTGAACACTTAAAGTTAGACTTTCCTGGTAAAATTTTAAAACAATTTTGCATAGATCATTTTTATGATTTCCTACAGAACAAATCGGCTACCATAGAGAAAACAAATTGTCGAGCCGACCTCAGTTTATGGCATTTCGAAATTTGACCTCCTGGGGTTGTCGGATTTAGTCGAAAGTACCATCAAATTAAAGCTCGGGTGATGCCGAGAGGAAAATCTGCTTACAGCTTTTTGATATTTTGAGTTTTCTGGTCGAAAATTGGGTTTCAACATTTTCCAAAGATAAATAACTCAGAAAAATCTTCAAAAAAGGAAAATTTATAACTATTTTTTGGATTTTTTTTTCAATAGGTTTATGCTTTCTGAGTGGTCCCTAGCAATGTGGCGCTATTTTAACACCCAAAGTACCCTAAAGAGAGTACGACCGCTACCCCCTTAAAAGTCCAAAAACTGACCCTAAAACAAGAAATAACCGGCGAAAGTTATTTGATAATTTAAATAAATTCAAATTTCTTGCAAAATTATTGGAATCCATTTTAGAATCCTCATCTTTGTATTCCCCTTTTAGCCTTCACAAATTACGGCCTAGTGCGGATGTATTTTTTTTTCATAATTATTCCAAAAATGGCGGCCGTATTAGGCGCCCAGTCTGAATGTGCAAAAAGATGAATTTTTTTCTCTTTATTCTCAAAAATAAGAACATAATTTTTTTGCAACATTTCACTCAAAAATCATTTCGGAAAATGGTTTTAAACTGCCGAAACGTCAAGTTTTTGAAATAAAATATTTTCCTTAATAACTAATTTTTGATTTCTCATTCAATTAAAAAACTTCCGAATGGAATTCAGTTGCATTTATAAAAGATTATATCATCTTGATACACTCGCTTATATCATTTTTCCAACCTGAGTTCATCTTAAAAATGCTTACTATCTCTATAGCGCGTATTCGAATCCGACTAATGTTGTCTTAGTTATTGTCTTGAATATAATTATAGGCAAGGGTGCTTAATATTGAGACCACTAAAGTTGATCGGTGTGTAATCTCTAAAGACTAAGACAATCACTAATACAACATTGGTGGGATTCGAACACTCACTGTAGAGATAGTAAGCAAAAGCAGAGCTAGAGAGCAAAACTAAACATAAGAACTAAACATTGGTTCAAAAAAGAACAATTTTACTAGAAAACTCGTTAGGTATTTAGACCCCGAGCAAATATGAAATCAAATTCAAAGTTTTATGGTATGTCCACTGGTTCCGCTAACGTGCCGAAATGAACCTATTTTGGCAAACAACTACTACTTTATTAAACTCGTGACTAGGCTTATCAAGCAGAAATATGTTTATTTTCGAAAATTTACCCGCAAATTGGTCAACGGCCTTTACAAGAGGGGTATTGTATTTAAATTTCGGTTCAAAGTTAAAACCTCTCATAGCTCAAAATTAAGCAACAAATTTTCGATTAAAAATACATTATTTCACTTAGTTTAATTTCGTAAGAATTTAGTATAAAATTGACCAAAGGCCTATAGAAGTTAATTTTTACAAACTCGTATCTAGGATAGACGATTTGAAATAAGTAATTTCAAAAGTGAAAAATGGGTATCGATGTTTTATATCTATCTTGTAGAGAATTTTTTAGGTCATTTTAAGACCTTTTTGTTAAATTAGAGCAAATGTAATTTTTAACTCGTAGACTTTAGACATGAATCTGTACCCAGACTCGATTTTAGCCAACTAGTTGCCTCACTTTTAAATCGGCCATATTAGCAAAGTTTCATTATCAACATTCATTTTTCAATAGCTTAAAATAATATTCAGACAATTTGCTATACAATTGAAATAACAAAATAAAATTTTAAACGAATTTAAAGGCATTTAATGAAGATAAGAAAACAAAAACTTGCGAAATTCACTATGACTCGACTATAAAAGTGCAATAATGAGNAAAATAATTTGTGAACACCACTGTGAGCTTGTATCACCTGATATGCTGTACCTTGCTCTTATCAGTAAATTTTCTAGAACTAAAAATCAAAATTCTAGAATATCAAATGTCGGATGCAAAAATATATCGTTTGAACTTCCTTATGCAAAAAAAAATGAAACTCTAACTACCTTGGGCTTTCTGTAATAGGCGGTTGAACAGTCACCTATATATAGGTGTCGGTGCCTTGGCGGAACTTTTTTTTCTGTGCTCACACGGGTTAAACCAATGTAAAAAACGAAAATTTATACGATCTTTCTGAAATAAGACTGGAAAGATTTCATATTTTCCACCCTGGATTTAGTCAAGAAACAAAGAAAAATTCGATTTTTTTACTTTTCTTTAAATTGCTTGAAACGTGAGCAAGCCTTTTTTAAACGGTTTCAATATTATATCATATGGTTTGCAGTTTAGAACTTTCTCACGCACAAATTTGAGTCATCTAAAAAAAACCATGTTCAAATAATTTAATTGATATCTTATATTGACACTGATTAATTTAATCGCCATATTGAAGCCTACTCTACTGTATTTTTAGTTCAAATTTAACCCGACTTCATTTTATTAAAAGGTGAAATGAAAAATAATTAAAATTTAATATTTTTTAGAATGGATAATTTGCTAGACCAAGATTTTGAATTTCAGAAAATAATTCTAGAACATGCCCTAGAAGTATTTCAAGGGATGGAGCCTAAAATTGATGAAGATAAAAAAGAGCATTTGGATACTCTTTTTTCCGCTATAAATCAAAATGATTCCAGAATAAACAACTTAAATGGAATTGAAATGCTACAACACTATGTTAATAAAATAAATTCAGGAAACAGTCTTCATAAATGAACATCAATCATCACAAAAAATCTGACAAAGTTTCTCACGCTAGAGGTCGTCAAAGTGCTAAATTCAATTTTGTCCGGCTGATTTGTTTTACCTATAAAATACTGTTGATATCCTCTCTAGATTTTCGTATTAATTACATGCAATCGTTTTGAAATCACCACCAAAACATTTGGCGTAGTCTACTTTATGATGACGGTAGTATCAAACCTAGGCGATTAATTTTCATACAAGGCAAAAAAGAGTGAAGATAATTTGCTCTATTACGCCTCGTGTGAGCATAAATTGTCTATGGTTCATAATACCTTTGTCAGAAACTTGGCTAAGCCGAATATTTTGATGGGTGGTTTCAAAGCGACTGCATGTAATTTGATATTAATCAGAAATTCTAGAATGGATATCTACTGTATTTTATAAGTAAAAAAAAATCGCCGGACAAAATTAAAAAAAATCGTTTGATGGTTTAGTTTGATGAAACAAATCGGGTGTAAACTGTAAGATTACAAATGAAAATCACCCAAATTTAGGGAGAAAATGTATCGAATAACCGCGAGACCACGAGCAACCGTTTTCGGTAGATTTAATTATATCATGAGCGATTCTGAATATATTGGCCGTATTTAAATAAAAAGTTGACTCGATAGTTTCTTTTTCAATAAATTATTTAATTAGATAATAGACTAAATATTTAATCAATTTGTTTTCGCTCGGATATTAATTTGATGCCAAATGACAAGTTATGAATGTCGAATTCTGGAGCAAAGCGTAGGTTTCAGAATACACACCTGAAAGTTGAAAGTTTCTAGATCGAAGCTCAATAACATCAAAACTTACTAAAGTAAGCGGCATTACGAAAATTATTTCGCAAACAAAGGAGGTATAAATTGCGAAATAAAATTAAAGCCGCTTAGTGAGTATAGTGAAACTTCGCTGGGCTCCAGATGGAATTTTAACACATAGTGTTAACATACTAAGGGCTTTAATATAACTGCACTACAATATCTATAAGATAACCCAATGGGAAAAAATAGAGACTCAAAAAGGGAGGTTCGGTTAAATTAACAAAAAGTGTTAGTTTTATGAAAATCTTATTGGGCCTAAAATCGTGTATAATCACGAATACTGTAATGATTCGTCCTTATAAAGGGTAATCATGAGTAAACGTGAATAAAATTGTAAAAATAGGAAAAATCAATATAAAATTTTGATTATATAAAACCTACGCAGTTTAGTCCAATCAGAACGTGCAAATAAGTAACGTGTTATCGATTTGTTTTAAAATTTTTTATAGGAAACCGAAAAAACTTACGCACTAACTAGATTGAAAAGTCCCAAACAATAAAATTGTAAAATTTTAGAAGGAATATTTTAGAGAAATCGAAAAATATTGATAACAAATCTAGAGAAAAATTTTCAAATTGAGAGGCAATGGAAAAGGACAAACCAAAATTCATTGGCAGAGTCCTAGAAAATGAAATGAACCCCTCGGAAAAAATATGCGACATACTGAAGTGCAAAAATCTGCATGATTTGATAAAAATCTTCAGCAAATCCAAAAATGCAGCAGAGGCGATAAGGGAATCATTTATTCCATTATGTAAGTTAAAGAAAAATATTACGTGGGGGCCCTTAAGGGTAATGAAAAAGCTAATAGCATAGCGAATTTTAAAATTATTATTCAAATTGAATAATAAGCTATCACCTTTTGTCATTATGATTCAGATAATTCGTTATGGTGCTTATATAGTGATGCGCTATAAGTGAAATAATTAGAACGCCTATTTAAACAATTTCACTGAAACTCCATATGGATATCAAAAATTGAAATAATGAATAATTTAATAATCGTTACATATTAAAAAAACGTTATTAAATTATAAAAGTAATAATAATTACTAAAACGTTCATTTTAATTGCACTGAACAAATACAGGTTGCGATTAAATTGAAAAGGTTACATTGAAATTCCATATGGATATCGAAAAAATTACATTATCATAATTAAAGATAAAGTAATTTCTGTACACCGCCAGAATACGTCCTTAAACTAAAAAGTAATATTACTTATTAGATACGGTTAATAATCACGCTGAATATAGACAGGTTGCGATTAGAGAAAACAAAATAATTTCGAAATATTACAGGTTAAATAAAACTGATAATATGATGAATATTAAAACGAGCGATTAAAATACCAGCTGGAAAACTTTTCTGAGTACACAGAATTACTTATAATCTGGTGCACTGATAGGGAAAAAAATCATTAATTTGACAAAAAACATTAATATATTGTTTAGTGGCAAATGATTCCGAAAAAGTCTGGGGCTTTGTGCTGTTGAAAGCAGAAGCACAAGTCGGACTGGGCAAAATTATGTCGAATGAACAAGGGGTAAATACTACGTCGTTCATACAGGCGCTGGTAGACTTTGGCGTACACTGCACCATCGCGGTTAAAGACATCTACGGCCGACATATTTACGATTGGGCGGTTGTTTTCTCAAAAGAGATAAATCGGAAGAGGATGAAAGTGATCATCAGGAAATTATTGGCCGAAGTAAAGGGCTCTAGTAATTACGAGATGTTCGTTATAGGCGGTATCGAAGTTAATCCAGATGGAAATAACAGAGAGATGCGAGTAGCCTTGGACATTGACGATTCGACCCAAAATTGTAAATACAAAATCAGGGAGGCTATAAAACGATGGAGTCTAGTAGAAACATACAACTACAGAGCCCCGGCCGAAGTCAAATACGATCAATTCCGTAAAGACTATAGGATTGTTTTAAAACAAAAAATACTAAAAATTGTTTAACTAACAAAAATTGTTGTCCTTATAAGTAAGGTGACATGATGAGATATTTGTAAAAATACAAAAACCTTTGTAAATCAATAAATAATATTTTTTAAAAAAAAAAATGAAATATTTTAAAAACTAGAATTCACAAATAAATTAACATAATTTAAGTTGAAATAAATTGTTTAAAACCTATCATAAGATCTTTAAACGATGATTTAAGAGAGGTCAACATATTTGATAATGTCGAAATTCCAAGTGGAGCCACTTTTGAAATGGATGTGGTCATTTGGACAAAAGAACAGGTCTTGAAAAATCAAAGAGTCAACGAGCCAGTTACTATAACTGAAATCCAAATGGAAAGTTATAAAACGTGGGTTCTGACCAATGAGAATGACCAGAGGTTCAAGTGTTCCCTTGAGTTAAAAGGGACAAGTCCTGGAAAGAACGTCTTGAAACTGATAACAGAATTGGATCAGTGCAAAACATTCCTGAATGAAATACCTTTTGATGATCTGATAATTGACGAGAAAATCATTCAACTTATCAAAAAGGTAATTTATTATTTCAAGCACCATCAAAGAATTAGAAAATCAAATGACATATAAAAATCTCGTGTGTTAATTAAAATTGAAACTAACATGAATATTTTTTAACATGTCTACATAAAAGCTGTTTCCCAGAAAGGATAATAGAAATTATGAATAAATTTAAACAAATTCCGATCAAAAAATTTAAAATCCATATGGAGACATAAAGATTTCGCATAATATACCCTTTATTAAAAAGTGAGATGCGTAAATATAGGATTAAAATAACTAAAACAAATAAATTTAGTTAAATTGGGAAGACCCAATAATGGCGTCAATGATCTTGGTGTTAAAAGATGTCAATGTACGTCAAAATTTGCTCAAAATCGTCGACGAAACGGAGAGAGCAGAGATTTTCATTGACAAGACGATAAAAATGGCCGTCCTAATGACACTCGAAATAATCTACGAGATTAAGGACGACCAGGGCCGTAAATATCCAGATGGAAAATTCATGGACAATATAAAAACGTCCCAAGCTGCCCCAGTGATCCAAAACACTATGGATCGTCAATTCGAGACTACTAAACGACTCAGACAGAACTATCTGGAGTTTTTAAGTAAAGTGCAGTGGGATGAAAGTGATTTAAGCAAATTGTTGCTAACACACCCGAAAATAATCAAAGGTATATTATGATAAATTATTACTATAAATACTTTAAAGAATGAGGTGCGAAAAGTTTTTAGAAAACAATTAAAGTTTTTTATGAATTTAAATATCTAATAATAAATACACTTTGTAATTTAAATATAGAGATAGAATACGAAAATTTCTTATTTTAAAATAAAACTGAAATATAAAACCATAAGGACATAGGTCCAGAAAGACGGTTAATGATTTAATTGGCTTTACTATCTAAACCAGTTGGATTGAAATAATATTGTACGTAGAAATACAACCATAATAAAAACTGGAATTGTCTGACGATTATAATATATGTGGCAATTATTTAAAATAAATAAAGATTTTTAACTGTAAATTGAAATCATTATTTATGGTATGCAAAATAAAATCAAAATTATTTGGCAAAATACCACAGTAATATCTCCTAAAAATTATTTTAAGGGGAAACAGAGAATGCTAGAATCATATGGAGCGAATGCCAGCATATGGTACGCCATTACTGTGTGTCCTTCGTCGAAAATCCAGTTGGAGCGACAATGAAGAATACATTTCTCCTGAATTCAAGAGTTGTCTCAAAAATTTTGGCAGGGACACCGTTATATGTGACAGAGGAAGACCTAGAAAATACTTCAGGACTTTCAGACCCAGCTAGACTTAAACTCGAAGAATTAAATCAAAAATGGCTCGAAATAAATCTAGGAAGGACGATTGCGTTCAAATCTGAAATGAATGAGTCCGAGGCCAAAACATATCGCCAAAAGGTTGACGATTTGAATAAAGTGTTCGATGGTTTAATTCACACAGGGGAAATCAGAGCTGATACTCGAAATGAGGATAACATTCAGGGAAAAATTTCTCCTAAAGAAGCTGAGCGCATGAAAAAAGCGCTACAAATAATCAGAAAAGATTTTGGGGTGCGTACAGCCTATAGTAAAGAGTCAGGCAAAATTGAAGTAGGGGGAA
Source organism: Oikopleura vanhoeffeni (assembly GCA_004367855.1). Taxonomy (NCBI): domain Eukaryota; kingdom Metazoa; phylum Chordata; class Appendicularia; order Copelata; family Oikopleuridae; genus Oikopleura; species Oikopleura vanhoeffeni. The sequence continues at coordinate 24,013 of SCLH01000776.1, read as the reverse complement.
TACAATTACCACCATCGGTTTTGCAGTACATAAATCGAGAAGTCGAGCAAATGGTATCTAGAAATACCATGAAAGCGATTCTGTCAGGAGTATGGAGAAAAAATGAGATTTCTCATATCAACGACTCAATTGGCCATACACTAGATTCTGATTACAGAAACTTAATCGTGTTATGGGACATGATAAAACCCTCGAATGTGAAACTAAAAAGGAAAATTATCAACCCATACTCCTACCAACAAGTGTGTGGGTGGACGGAGCGACAAAATGGCATTAAAACTCTACAGTGCAAGACCTTAATTCCACATGGACGGTCGAGATGTGAATTACACAATGCGATAAATGTGGCGATTCAAAAATCTGAAGAGGCACTCTCAGAATTTCCCTTAGTGTTTGGACATAGTAAGATAGTCTACGTCAAATTACCAAAACCCACAACCGAGAACACATTGGTCGAGGTTAACGAAGGTACCAGAACAGAGAGCTCGCAGAATTTTAAAGTTCTCTGGGAAAGACAAAACGCGGCAATTAGAGAATGCCACCTTGTTCTAGAACAAAACTGGAATGAATTCAGACCATCTGAAATAACGGAGGAGAAAATAAAGAAATTTAACCAAAATTTTAAAAACTCCAACGAAGGAAACTGGTACTTCGAGCTCTTCAATTTGATGGAAAGAGTAAAATTGGAGTTTAATCACTCATCGCTAGGAATTGTGAATGAGCCGATTGAATGGGCACTAATCGAAAAAAGTCTAGAAAGAGTCAAAAAAGCAAACGATGCACAAGGACAATTTCAAGGACAACCGGGTAATTACTTTAAAACGATCTTTATCCAAAAAATTTTAATTTGAAAAAATCTCAGAGGGGACTGCCTAAATAAATGCATTAAGAAATGCAAATAAATTAAGAAATTATGTCATTAATATAAATAATAAAATATTATATTAATAACAACTTAAATTTATTTTTCTATAATTATTTATTTCTAAAAAATAACAGATTAATACAAAATATGGTCAATCATAATGAACAAATTACAAATTAATTAGGCAGATTGAATTAATATATCGACGATTATTCCTAATTGGACGTTAATAAATTCGTCTAAATCAGCTGGAAAGTCGGACATATTTTCATAAATCCATCTGGAGTAGGCTAAGGCAGATGTATTGTCGTATGAACGTAAAATATCATGACGAACTAATAAATAATCGTCTAATAAATTCTCAAACTCGGAGTCATCATCAGAAGAATCATCGACAGGATCTTCTGACTCCTCAAAATCTGGGTATCGAAATTGATCATAATCAATTGAAGATTCAGAATCAGTGACATATAAAGCTAAAAAATCAGAGTTTGCGTCTTCAAATTCATCAAAATCCGCAAAATCTTCATTAATAATGTCCTGGGGATCTATAAGGTCCTCGTCGAATGGAATGCCATTTATGATAATAGGGGTTGGAACTTCAATAATGTTGAATTCAGGAGCGCACATTTTAATGTAAATTTTATTTAGTTAAAAATAATAGTAAAAATTTTTCGACACTAGGACCGCTTTTATGTATATAACTGTACGGGGTTAGAGACAATTAGGTTTGGCGCACAAATTTAAACGGAGTATAGAGCGACAACCCCAGAAAATTATAAATAATTACGTTTAGGCCAATACTGAGTTAAATTCAGTCATCAGATTAACTGCTATATATAAATAAATACAGTTAAAAATCAGTAAAAATTTAAAAGTTCACGATATTAGAAATTTAACTGTATAAATATCCAAATGGAAATTTACAGATAAATTAATCTGTATTATAAGGTTAAACACCATAAATGGTAGGTCTAAATTAACAAATAAATCGGGAAAATTTTTGGATATAGTGAATAAAATATGAATGTGATTTATCTACCAATATAAATTCAACGAACCATTTGTGAAAAACTTTTTTAGTCGATTGATCATGAATTAAAACGTTTTAATATTGAAAAGTGGAATTTCCAGCTGATTAAGAGTTACTAAACGATTTAAAGTCAATATTGCAAAGTTTATTAGGATCCATATGGAATGCATAAATAAAAAAATCGGGAATTCGATATTAAAACAGAGGCCTGTAAAAGTCATTATAAAAATACTAAAATAAAATTTTAGGAACAAACTTATGGCCACGAGACCTGAAGATATTTCCATATGGAAGGGATTCGGTGACAAATGTGAATCGTCAATCAAAATTGTTAAGACAAATAGAACCCATAGGCGAAACTTTGTACCACCCAGTAACATCACCGGCTACGAATAGTATTCAAGGTTTCCTGGGAGAAATTGGGAAATCATCAAAGTTCTCTTATTCGATAACGATTATCTTCGACCACCTGATAAGGACACCCCATGACAGATACAAAAATTCAAATAGGGACGCATGGTCGCATAACGACGCATGGACACACAATCAGACTGTGACAAAAATTTTGGCCCTACACGAAATAAGTCCAAATGGAGCTGCAAGAGAAATTAAATTTAAAGAATTTAACGACTCACACAATGGTAGAGCCTTTTTCGCTAACCAAGAGGTAGAAAGTGACCAGTTGGAATTTTTAGACAATGTTGTCGCCTTTGTGGGACAAAGACTTTCTCGTTATGATACAGAATATCAATTGAAAAAAGCCCTAGAGGGTGACGAGACCAAAGATCTAGACTCGTTGATGCAAGGAAAAATGCTGGCAAAAGAATTAATGATTCTGGCAAAATTTTCATCTGAGCTAGAAAAATGTGGAATTAACCTGGTAATTTTCGCCACGGGCAAAGTACAATTGGGCCAATGGTTAAGAAGCTTTGACTTACTTCGCCGGAAAGTACCTAATTTTTTGATGGGATGGTCAATAAATGAGATTTTGGAGAATAAAATCTCGTACACACAAATGATAGGGCTACCCGAAAGTGAAATGGTTGAGGTCGGAACATATTTTGAAAAACCTGTCATCTTCATTTCACCAGGTCGATCTACCGAAAAACACCTAGAATGTGGCGTGATCAACATCACAGTCCTTAAGGGCAATATTGCGGGAAAAGCACATATTTGGGAATGCTGTACAACTCCGAATAGACTAGGAGGTATATCCACAGTTTGGGATAAACTAGCTACAATCGGAAATGTCAAAGCTAAATACAGTCCACATGGAGAAACTTTTTGCGATAACCAAAGGTGGTCATTTAGTGATGGTTTCGGAGTTAAACTGGACGGTGCTTTGTTAAATCATCGGCAGAGGATGTATGCGGCAACCCACACTTTAAATAGTGAAAATTTTTCGCCGTTTATAGGAAAAACGGAAATTTTAGTACCAGCCGATCCAAATGGAAGTTGGATGTGTAATGCAACGAATTTAACGCTTGACGTAGTTAACGCATATCCGCTACACTATGAAATAGTGGGTAAATCCGAATTCAAAGGGGCAAAGGAATCAATGGTTGAAATTTGTGTTAAACTTTTGACGCGCCTTGACACAACGAATGCGCTAGAACACTGTGGAATTACCCCATTTGATGCATTAGGGGTTAAGATTGATCTAAAGTACTACTCGCCAAAGTGCTTTAAATTGAGGGAATTCGATCCCGAAGTATGTTTTAAGAGCCAATCTGGCAAGCTAACATATAATATACCGCGTGACCTAGCTAAAGATATTGCCGCTAAAAAATACGACCAATTGTACGAAAGAGCTGGTCCATCTGGAATTATAACCCAGCCATATAGCAATGTTTCCTCCGTTAAAGTCAATAGAGCGTTGTTAACAAAGGGTACAAATTGTCCTGAATGGAAAATGGCGAAGCACAGAAAGTTGAACACAACTTGCCTTAACGCACAGATCGCCGATGCAAATACGAAAACATCAGAAAAAGGTACAATATTTATTAAATCTTTTGAAATTTGAATTTAATAACTAGTGTAAAGTGATGAAATTCATAGGCACCATACTGTAGGCGAGAAAAATATTATGAAATATAAATTTCTAAAAAAGTTAAATGTTCTTAAATACACAGATTGTTCAATGCAAAATCTCTACCCCTACTTAATTTGAAAAATGCAAAAAAGTAGATAATAATACGTTTAAAATTTTTATTTTTTGGTAAAAAACTAGAAAAATGAATAAAATTTTAATTTCATTTTTAGATGCGGAAAAACGATCAGAAGACCTTATCCAATTGGAAAAACAGGTCAAAATGGTCAGTGAACAATTAGAGGCACAGATCGAAAACGCTTATAAGGACATAAAAATATGGCTGAAAAGTGGAACGAAAACAGTTCCTTCCTGGATGACCGATAACCGAGCATTTATAGCGGCGCTCGAGAAAGTTAAAAGTACAGATCAGTACATAAATCTGATAAAGAAATTTGGCCGGCACTATATAGTAAACCAAGAACAATGTGGAACTATATTAACTGGAGCCAGAGTTCCAATTGGAAAAATTGCAGAAATTAAGTGTATTATCACAAAATTTTGGTCGAAAACTTCAACGTCAGAATTTTTCAAACAAGAAAAGTGGGGAAACATTTTGCAGCTAGAAAGCACCTCAATGCTTGCTATTGACCACCCTATTCGGCTTAACATTGACTCAGAAAACACTGTAAATTAAAAAACTGCCCTTTGTAAATTAAAAACACTGCCAAATAAAACTAAGGATATTGAACTATTAAATCACGGTTTCATTATTCACGCAATATGCAAAAATTCCATATGGATAATTCAGGAGCAAAATAATAACCTTGAAGTATAAGCAAAAACTGATGGCAAAATATAGTGATATTTAATAAAGCAAAGGACAAATTTTGAGGTCAAAATGTGGTACTCTAGAGTTAAAAATGTGTAATTGTTGTCGTTAAACAAAAAAGTGGAAATTAAAAATGTTCTAGATATAAAGATCGAACCATTTTTTGAGATGAACAAAATTGTAACGAATCAGAACACGTTTAAAAATTTCTCTAGAACGTTGAATATTTGTAAAAGTTTTAAATAAACTGTTCATTCATAAATTTGGTCAAATTCGATAAGACCAAAAAATTAGTAAAATTTTTTAAGATAGGATCAAGATGGTGAAGCCAATTAAGAGGAAGAATAATGAGGTAGCTACCTCACTTTTAGTGAGACGAATGTTTAGTCTCATTAAGTAGTGAAATAACCCATGAGGTTAACTTTTTTATTCTTCCACTTGGACATGACAATTTTTTAAAAATAAGGGTCATAGGCCCAAATAAAATAGAAAAGTATGGTCAAGGGCCATATTTGTCTAAAAATATTAATAAATTTATAAAAAAGCTAAGATAGCCAGGTATTCTATAATTTATATCGAAAATTTTGAGACAAAAAGTAATTTAAAAGCGTTGAGATATACAGTAATACTCTTTTGATCGTATATATAAAATTATATTAATAATAATATTGGTCAAAGGCCAAATAAAATATAACAACATGGTCAAAGGCCATGAATAGTTATAAAACACCGGTAAAATCTAAGCAAAAAAGCTCATGCAGCGATTTGTAAAAATAAAATAAGCCATAAATTTTAACTAGGATTAAGTGGAAACCATGTAAAAATATTTGTTAAGGCCGAGAAAAAGCCCAAAATGAGTAAGAAGGTAGCCAAAAAATCCGATGATGAGGAAATGAGAGCGATTTTTGGAGATCATGAGGTCTATGAAAATTCGCCACCTTCACCAATAACTGAACAAGTTACCCCAGCGCCAAGTCCAAATGGAACTATCGCGCTTGAATTATCACCAGGTTCACCAGAATCGCCTCAAACGGACCCCAGTAATTTAGTCATTGACGAGGAAGATGTCATTAAGAAATTCACGGTGGGAAAACCAGTAATGAAAGTTGCAATAGATAATAAAGAGGTAAGAAAAATCAGTTTAAAAAGTACATTAAACATCATAGGGAAAAATACATTAAAATATAGAAATTATTTCTTTATTTAAAATTGAGAGAAATTTCAAGTTAGACGGTCAATAATTAACCTATAAACATATATTAAAACCAGTTTGGGTTAATATAAACCAAAAATTGAAATAAAATTTACAGTATCGCGCCTATAAGGACAATAAATATAATATCCATATGGAAATTTATATTAATGATCGTAAATGCAAAAATACAAAGCCTAAATTAAGGACTGCGATGTGTATTTGGACTCCATTGAAGAAATGATGGCAGTCCAGAAAAAATACAAAAGCAATGTCCCATGGACAAGATATTTGTGCGATTTCCGAGAATGCCAAGAGAGACTTATAAAGTCAACATTGGTCAATTTTTGGAAGTCTAGAGGCATGAAAGCTAAGGCAGATGACATCCAGTTGGATAAGGACCTTGACCTCAATGAGGAAAAGGTCAAATCATTATTAGGTGACCCCGTGAACGACACAGAAGCCAAAATTATGGCAAAAGTCGAAGAGCGGCTGAAGTTTTTGGTGACTAAAGAAAAGATGCGCGAGCACTGTGAGGGCGTCAAAAATTTAGGCCAAACTATGGATCAAAAGCTGAATATGATTCATAAAACGCTTAAATCCGAAATGGAGGAGTTGAGACTAGAAAATCCAGTCTCGCACGCCGAAGGGGTAAATGTTGAGGAGGTTGGTGACTTGATTCGGGAATCACAGCAGTCCTTGTTAAACAACGTGAAAGAAATGGTGAATTCGAAATTCCCAAAAGGTTATGATGAGGATTTGAATGAAATTTCGTCAAAAACGGGTAATTTAACCGGCCCAGAAATTGACAGATCACGAGCAGCCATACTTCGGTTCGGGTCAGAAACCGGAACGGCTGTATTAACGCAAATATTGCGTTATGGCAATGACAACGAAGCTATGACCATACAAACCGAATCAGCGTTCCTAAAAACTTTTATTTTGCCATTGGGAACTGAAAACCCAAGTGGACGTTATGCACAGCATATACTACTGGAAAACATTAAAACGGCTTGGGTTCATTTAATGTCGTTTCTAGTGAATCCAGGCATGCTAAATGTTACGCAAATTATAACGTATAGTAAAACTATACATTGGAATTTGTTAGACCTAAGTGGAGAAAACTTACAATTTTCTAAAAATGTAAAACATTTAATTGATATTGTATCGGTCCCACAAATAAAACAAATCCAAAATATTGATTGCATTAGGGCCATCGAAAAACTAGTGCCAATTAATACGCGTTCCAAATGGAGTTTTACTCCAATTAACAAAAACAATGAGTTGACAAAAACCATGCAAATTTTTTCAAAATTAAAATTGAATAGACTTATTCAAATAGGCTACATTGACTGTGATTTGACAGGAGATACTTTCTCAAATCCCATAACACGTCAGTGTTTTCCAATAACCAAATTTAATGGAAATGGAAAAAATGAATATGATGGACCTGGGGGACCAAAGTACAAGAAAAATACTTTGAACCCAGGCTCAGCGGGATCAGGCTTTTTCAGCCAAAACCTAAAAGAATTCTATTAAGAAGACGGTAGTGAATCGGATTCAGTGGAAATGACACGAAATGAACCCAAATCACCCATTTTATTTAATGAAAAAAGTTCAGGTTCACTCAGTTCAGTGAATTCTGATATGAGCTCCCCAGTCCAAGTTGAGAAATTGGCCACGCCAAATTTTAATGCATTATTTGCAAAAATAAATAAAGAGAGTGCCATTAAAACGGAACACTCTATTACAGATAGCATGGCCACATTTCTTAAATGGACAAAGGACCATAAAAACAAAATTAAAAAATAATCTAGTTGGATGGAAATTATGACTATTTTCATTGCTAAATAAGTTAACACTCCAACTGGAATAAATAAATAAAATCCCATCAACAGATAAAAATTTGTATTATTATGAGGTAAAACTCAATTCTGTTATATTAAGCAAAACAAAAATTTGTAAATTAATTTCATTTAGAATGACCCAAATGGAAGTTAATATTGTCTCGTTGGACAAATTATTAGCAGTATACGAAACAATTGGAGAATTACGACAATCGTTGTCGGAAGTAACTCATAATTTAAAACTGACTAATCAAAGATTAGCAACTTTAAAGAGTAGAGTCGATTACAAAATCATAAGGTGAGATTTAAAATCGTGAAAGTAGGGTGGGTGATATAAAATAAAAAATTTTTTAAGACAACCCGCATTTGATTCGCGAAATGCTTACAAAAATCGCAAATGGCCTGAAAACGCTAACAAATGGGCATCAGAAAACTTCTCCCAGAAGAATAAAAAGATGATGAAAGACATCAAGAAGGACGTCAAGTCACTCGAAAAAACTTTTTCTAAGCTGACAAATTCCGAGGCCCCTAGTAACATTATAATTCCAAGTGGAGAAATGATGCATGTCATCACAGGCGAATCCGCCTTAGTTATAGAAAACGAATAATAAATGTAGAATTATTCTGTTTAGAATAGATAGGAACATATAATGTAAAAATTGTAGGAACAAAAATCTCATTAAAAACTTAGGTAGACATAACGCATTAACAATATAATTTAATCGTAGAATGAACGCAGCAGCCAACGAGCAGCGCGATTATGATACAACTGGACAACTGAGTTCGGTCGAATGTTTCCAAGAGAACTAGATTATGAAGCCAGGAATGTTCACCTCCCATATTACAGGGAGCAACATTTATTGATGAAGTCGACGTGCTACCAGACCCGTGGTGTAAGGACCCTAGGTTTTAAACACACGGATAAATTGATGAACGAGACTTCATCAAAAAATTAAAAATCCTTGAAAAATGGGTTCGTTTTTTAAATTCCGAGGAATGACGTCACCCATATCAGGGATCAGACTCATTCTTTAACAAAAACCCTAGAAATTCTAGGACCGAGAACCCCTATTGCAATTCTTAAAGAATATGCAATTTCATTTGTAAGGTATGGCCTAATAGGATCCCAACCGATGAAAATGGAGTTAAATTAACCCAACTGGAAACGGTGCAGTTAAAGTCCAAAAAATATATGGACGGATAATTGAGCAGGATCTCAAAGCCACAAAAGCCTTAATGGTGGCAAAAAATGGACAAATAGACGCAATAAGTACACAAATATGTGTCAATTTGCGTCTATTATTAATAAACTGTCGGAAGAGCTTGGCCCTTGTGCATTCGGGTGGTATGGCAAACTCCAAGTAAACTTGGACATCGCCCTTAGTATGAGGTTATACTCAACTACTGTCCACCACGTTTTGAATGAGTACACTTCAAGTTTCCAAGATTGGGCTTTCGAAATGTACTCTCGAGAACCTATCTATAAAAAGGTAAGGGGCGATGTGGTAAAAATTAGGTCAAAAATTGTTATTACAGAATCAGAGTTTGATTTTTTAATGACAAAACGTTTGTCTATGGGACCAACAGATGAAATAGACTCTACATCATCTACCTCATCAGATGATGATGATAATAATAACCAACCTTTAAGCTTGAGCTCTCATGGAGACTCTAGCGGTTATTCGAGTGAGCACGAAATTCGGATGCAAAATTGAGTAAACATTTATAAAATGATAAGATACTGTTCAAATTATTCCATATGGACAGCATTAATATATTCTGAAAAAAATACAGTGTAATGACTTACAAATTTAATGATATTTTAATTAAAATAATTTAGATTGAAATCGGTATTGAGTTAGTCGAGATTCATAATGACAGCAAATAGCTGGCAAGATGTAGATAAATTAGTTAGCGAAGCGATAAGAAATGGATCGATTCACCAAAAAACCTATGACAATACTCCCAAAGCAGCAATAAGAGCAATCACGTTTAATGGCCAACAAAAGCCAAAACCAAGACTGCACGAAGAGTGGAAAGTATATAGTAACGATTTGCTATACAGGTTTGATAAAGTTTTAAATAATCATGAAATACCGAGCTGGGATAATTTATCCTTTCGTCACGAAGACGATTTTCGAGCAGGGAGTTTTGGGTTATACCCTTCCATCTGGATGATTATGATTAATAATTTACCAGATGAAAAAACAAAATACCTGGCTTATAATCATATAATTAATGGCATATCTATTTTGAATAATCAAAAGAAGATAGAGCCAAAAGATGCAAAAGTATATGAAAGAGCGAGGCAAAAATTCCATATTTGTACTAAGAGAGTACTTTGTGAACAAAATAATAAACTTTTACTTAAAATGAATCATAAAGGTTCAGAACCACTAGTGTTAGCGGGCAACATAATCAATAGATTTGGTTATTACCCAGTTCAGGTAAATAAAAGGAATGGCACATTAGATAAAAACCCATTTTACCAACCAAATGGAGACTTTCTATTAGAAAATCCACAGGAAATAACAAATCAAATTATAAAATGGGTTAAGAGTGGAGCCATTGAATTAGTAGGACACTGTAATATCACTAAATCGTTACTCCGTACTAGTATGGTTCTTGTATTTAACGAGAATTCAGAAAAATATCGGACGTGCTTCGATGGTGGGTGCCTAAAACTCACTGAGGAATTCTCAGTCCCTTGCAAATTAGACACAGTCACCAATACTCTATTATTTATAGATAAAGATGACTATATGTGCAAATTTGATGACGCTAGTGGATTCCTTCAAGCGTTTTTGGATGAACAATCCAGGGACCTGACTCACGTGAGATGGGGCCAGCACGTATTTCGGTACTTCGGTGCCGCATTCGGTATCCCCCGTGTTCCGGGGGATTTCCAACTTTTAAATTCATGTGCTGTAAGTTTTTTGAGAGCTCAAGGTATACCAGTCAGCCTCTATCTCGACGATAGACTCGTCATTGAGAAAAACATGACCGAAAAAGAAATAAACGAGATAAATCTCGGTATTAGGGCCCCCAAAAATGCATTTCTAACCACAATGGCAATAATAGCCTGTGGGGGATTTATATCTAGAAAGAAATCAACCCCAGTTTGTAAAAAGATAATTGAATTCCTGGGATTCATAATCAATACGGAAAATGAAACTATTTCCATTCCTAAAATTAAATGGGAAAAATTCCAAATGGAACTAGAGGAAATAATAAACTCTAAGATTATAGAATTTAAAAGCCTAGAAAGATTAAGGGGAAAAATGTGCTCATTCTGTGTAGTTATATCTAATCTAAGATTATATATCAGAAGAGTCACTGAATATTTAGTTCAAGCTGAGCAATCAGGTTTGAAACATATCCAAATGGATGACAGACTTAAAAGTGAACTAGAAATATGGCAATGTAATAAAATTAAATATATAAGGACAACTAGGTCTTGGATTGAAAAACAATCATTATTAATAGAACCTAAAACTTATTATGTATGGACTGACGCCAGTGATATAGCCGCTGGTTATAAGGACCAAGACGGGCATGAAAGAACTATTTATTTTAATAAAGCAGAAATGCAAACAGGGATAGTGATCAAAGAAGCATTGGCCATATTAAGATACATTGAATTCAATAAAAAATCCTTAAAGAATAAAAGGATCCTTTTTTATTGTGACAATGTAGGAGTGGTAACTTCATTCTATAGTGGGAGTAAAAGTCCCGACTTAAATGACGTGTTACGAGCAATTAATATGTTAGCCGTAGTAAACAATATGCACCTATTAATTTTCTGGGTCAGCACAGACATACAACAGGCGGATAAGGCATCGCGCACAATTGACCTTAAAGAGGAAATTTTAAGTGATAAAGCCTTTGCCATAGTAACAGAAAATTTAGTACCAACGATTGATTGCATGGCAACATCAGCTAATGCACGTTGCACTAAATACTATTCTAGATTTCATGAAGACATGTCTTCCGGGACAAATTTTCTAACAAAGCTGCCAGCTATATCAGAAATACTATATTGTTTTCCACCAAAAACTATAGCTGATATCGCGGCTAGACATTTATTCCAGATGGAAAATAAATTCATATTTATATTTCACGTCATGAATGAATTCCCTTTTTTTGTAGCGCTACGGCCAGCAAACTCAACATTAATTAGAATTGACGATAAATGTGCAGTTTCATCATTGATACCATGCAGAAAAAGAATCAAAGATTATGATTGGTATAAACCAAATGATAAAATGAAATCACTGTATGCTATTATTAAAAAATAAACATATTAAATTGAAGCATTAAAATTATATTATTTAGAATGCGAGATACACCTATCACCGAATATGTCGACTTATTTCCAACAGAAATAAGGCGCTTGAAAGGTGAACGTTATGTCCTGCACGATGGGGCCCTTCCATTAATAACCAAGCCAAAAACAACAACTATAGAAGCTGGTCAGTTTAAAGCTAAATGGGCGAAGAATAAGAAGCATTATAGAAAATCTATAATAGCTATTAAAACCTCTTTAATGTATTTAAACACTCTGTCTGAGCAACATGGTTACGGAGCAGTTGAAATGAGGCTAACTCTAAGTATACTTATTTTGGGACTCGAGTCCTTAGGACATAATTGTTTTAAAATAGGATTCGAGAATAAATCCTTAGAGAAAGCTAGAGGGATTAAAATGTGGGTATCAAGAAGCCCAAGATTTAAGACCCTTTATAAATTATATTATATGCTTCAAACTATGGGAGCTGAGCTACCAGCTCTGAAAAGCTCAGTCAATATAACCAGATGGAAAATATATGACGTGCTTGTAGGGACAGAAATTGGAAAACAATCAGAGAAAGTGTGGCATAAACTCCAAATGGAGAAACCACACACTCTATTATAACCAACCATATTAATCCCAAAAACCAAATTTATTTATACCTAAATGTGACCATCATATATACTCATATTTAAAATCAATCAGTAAATTTTAAAAGAAAATATTAAGATAATGGAGCAGTTAGACGTGCTAGGTTTTTATTTCAAAAAATTCGAAATACTAAGCAGTAAAATCATCACAACGTTGGTAAATCTAGATAGCGGTATAACCAAGAATCGAGTTTACTACAAAAATGCTGAGGAAGATACACCGAAATAGATCAGACATGTTACCGCATCGGTAAGTATTCTGTCGTTGCTTGGTAAGACCCTCATATACATTTTTGCAAACCCATTCTATCAATAACCATGCGTGAATTTCCATATTATGCGCATATCATAACGAGTATAGTGCTAGTTCATGTCATGAGTCGGCTCCAATGAGTCACGGTATCCTTACTGAAGTATCCTTTCGAAATCTAATATAAAAGTTTCGGTGTTGTAAACCTGTTATGTAGGACCAGGGTACTTTTTTGGTACCGTTTGTTTGCTCGAGAATGCTACAGTCCGATGTAACTTTCGTACATTTCGACCGTATTCATCCTGCATATACACTCTCCCAGTGTTTATATTTCGCAAGTTGGGCACCTTAGTTTCTAATGCTCAGTTGTCAGTCAACGGTTTTTCTGCTGCATTTTTCTCATAGGCTTTGTTCATTTACAAATCTCCATTACACTTAAGTGGCCTGACTCAAGAGTCTGCCTCGCAATCAGTGATTGGTTAGCCCTCGTCTCTACGAGCTGAATTCGTCGAATTCAACTTTATTACGTTCGGCGAGTTCTTAACCCGCACGATGCTTTAGTGTAATTGCAAAGCTTCTGTACGTTTTTTGACCGCACACTCCAACATCTACCATGTAACTATGTACCTGGCGATGATTGAGCCGAACTAGTCTGATAGACTTTGTCTAGTGATTCATGGCTGTGGCACTAGATAATATTATCTATACATTTTTTCCTTGCCTGTACAGTGACAGAGGGTATACTACGTGAGCTTTTCTAACTCCAGTTGGGCTCTTAATTGTCCATACGATTTCAGCTAAGATAATGATATTTTTTAATAGCATATATAATTTTTACTAATTAAATAATTAATTTTAAATATGTCAGTCATTTCTGTACAGTCAATAATTTATTTAGTTTTTGATGTGCAATGCAAAGTAGTTCCATTGGAAGTAGGTAAAATACATGCGAAAAAACTATTTTCGGCTTAGTTACTTGATTCGATGAATTTTCATCATGCTCAAGGTGTCAACTCTAATAACATGACCGAAGGTTGGTGCTGTTCACGTAGCCACCACATGATTTCATTAATGTCCCCAATACTAAAGTTTTTCATTGCTTCAATTCCGTCATGATTTCGATTAGACCATCCATTCTTAATTTTTTGTTTTTAATAATTAATCATGTCGGTTTATATTTTATTTTCAAAAATAACTAATATGCTCATCTCTTGTCTTCAAAATTTTTAAATTGTTCAAGAATAACTAATTCGGTGTATCTCCTCAGCATTTTTGTCGTAACTCGATTTTCGTGTATACCATTCTAAATTTACCAACTATGGATGTGATTTATGCTTAGTATTTCGAATTTTCT
>SCLH01000775.1:231383-249554 GCA_004367855.1 Oikopleura vanhoeffeni | reverse complement strand
TAAATAGGTTTAAAATTTTGATGAAAAAATCACAATTTTTCATAAAAAATGGTTATTTTCCCCTATAAAAGCAGATAAGTACACTTCTGATATTATTTCTGGGTCGATATACTAATCAAGTGACTCTGTGGACAATATTTAATTGCTCGAATTAATTTTTTAATAATTAAAATATTTTCGTGAAATACTTAAAATTGAAAATTTTGAAATATCACTTTTGAAAAAAAATATCTGTTCCTGTATACCAATTAATCTTTGTTTTGAGTGTCAACCATGGACAAAACACTTTCCTAAAAACTGGCTATTTTCAAATTTTAATTGACGCAATAGGTCGCATTTAATTTTTTTAGAGGTAAAAGATTGGAAAAAAATCTCAAAAAATCAACCCTCCGTAAAATTTGAACAAAATTTCCAAAAAAAAAATAAGTCACTTTTTTGAAATCCTTGCAAAATTCTTTATAATGTATTCGAAGGAGACAATTCTACGATGGTTTTTTTTGCATATTTTAGATGATTTTAAATATGCAGTCACCTATATATAGGTGTTGTGCTCACACGGGTTAATAATGAACGGAAAGAACTCAGAGAAGAAGTGTGCGGGGGCGGCACTACACTATGATGTTGTCTACAATCCCATTGGTTAGATTCCCACGAGTGGTGTGGTAGCCTAATTAGAGACGCATTACTAGTCTCGAGCAAGAACAAATTGTGAATTTCTTCTCTGAGCCCTTTCCGTTCAATAAATACGATTTTTAAGTTACTTGGGCATTATGTTCGATATATCCCCTATTCACACTTTTGTGAATATCCCGGCCCTGATTAGGAAACGTAGTGTGTTTTTAAGTAGTAGGTACTAGACTGTCACCTCCGGATTTGGCCGAGAAAAAAATTGAAAATTATAAAAAAAAATATTTCCAGAATGTTCCATAGGTAATTTTAAGAAACAAATTGGCTTATGACTTTCTGAAATTGTAACTCGCTGGTGTCCAAAATGACCATAATAGATACCGGTTTTTCTCATAGCCACTAGACTCAGAACAAATATAAAATAATGCAAATTTATGTCCCAAACGGCTATAAAAGGTCGCCCCATTCACCGCCTTAATTGCAATTTCTTATCATTTCTTCTACCAAATATTCTTTATCCAACTGAAGTCTTGCCTAATCTCGTGTGTAGTAGTCACCATGTTAATACCACACCTCGCGCCAATTAACCACACTAAAGTACAAAAACTACTACACCCGAGATTAGATCGTTTATTCAATTAATTTAGTGATTCTCCTGCTCATCATCGATGTGTTTTACCTCACCCAGAACGAATGGTCATCGGAATCGGTCGTGATTTAAATGGTACAGATTTTCTTTGCCTTTGTTGCCGAAAAGAATTTCGATTGCCAAAAATGGCATTTTATGAAGAATCAACAAATTCAATGCTAGCTGGGTGGTGCTATGTTGGAACTCATTCGGATACAAATGAGGAAATTGACTTTCAAATAAATGGAGGAGCCGCAAAAAGCTGCGAAGACGCTGGATGTGTTGAATTTTATGTTTAAACTGCATTTTATTTTTGCCAATGTTTTAAGTGGATATTTTGATGCCAAGTTTTAAGTATTTCAATTCAGTGGAATACAATTAAAAATGGAAAATATTAACGGAAAATGCAAGCAATTTGCAAGCACTTTTAACTGGTCAGTAATCTGGTCACGAAGCAGTTACGAATTATATCCTTTTCCCAACCTAAGTCCATCTTAAAAATGCTTACTATCTCTATATCGCGTGTTCGAATACCACTAATGTTGTCTTAGTGATTGTCTTGAGTATGATTAGGCAAGAGTGCTTGATATTGAGACCGCCAAGCAATCACTAAGACAACATTAGTTGGATTCGAACACGCGCTATAGAGATATTAAGCATTTTTAAGATGGACTTAGGCTGGGAAAAGGATATTCAAAGTGTAATGATTAGCTTTGAAATCTGAATGACTAGGATCATTTTAATAATATATTGAATTTATTTAAGCTTGTTTTTTCTTTAACTAAATATAATAACTTTTTAAATTTCCAACAAATTTGAACAAAGTTTTCAGGGATTGAAAAAACTCACTGACTTTAAGAGCTATCGAGCCCGTTTTTTTAGTTTCTCTATAAATTTATGAAAAAGTAACAAAACTTATTTTTAACATGATTTGAAAAATCATTTTCAAGCAAAATCCGAAAATATGATCTAATAACTTTTTTGTTTAATAACTTGAGCAGAAGTGCTGAAATTTGAGTGACCTTTAAGTGCCCACAGTTTTGGGCACTTGATGCGCGCGGTATAAGTGCCCAAAATTCAAAAATATCTAATATTTTCCATCATGTTCAAAAAATTTCAAAATTTAAGGTTTTAAGTGGCGCTCAAAATGGCTTGGAAAAAAATGACAGGTGTGAAATGGGGTCAAGCACGGCGAACAAATTTTGGGCACTTAAAGCGCCCTCCTGAAATTTGTAGGGAGCTAGGATGAGGTGTTGAAAAGTTATTATTTAAATAAGGAAAAATAAGAGTATGCTCAATTCCAATTTTGAATCGCTTGCAATGTTTTAACATTTTAAATCCACAACCCCCTCCTTAATTTGTACATACATTTGTTTCAAAACAGCAATTTTTATTTCATTATTTATTTCAAAATATCAATTTGTTCTGAATTTAGAATAAGATTGATTAATAAATTTTCCGATTAAAAATGTCTTAACTCTCAGCTGCCCGTGCTACAGCGCCTCATCGACTTTAAACTTTTTTCGACCCTTATACATAATGGGATCATCGTCGACCAAGTGAACGCTGAACTTTTTTGTGAGAAATTTTTTGTGCTTTTTTTTGTAGAATTACAGTACTTAATTACAGTAATTTTTTTTCAAAAAAATCTCAAATCTGTCTAAAACATATACGAGGTTACAGAACATCCTAGGACTTTTTTTCCATTACGGTATAGTCGAAAAACGACCCTGTAAATGAGAAATAAGATATTTTGAGAAATCTAGAAAATATGAAGATGGAACTTATTCGAACAAGCTTTCTATGTCTTATTCACTGCTGATAACGTTGATGTCGTTATAATTTTCAAACGGTAAAAATTTAGCTCAGTTCTCATAGAATACAAAAAAAATGTTTTTTTAGTACTGTTTTCTTGATTTAACGCTGATTTTTTTTGAACTGCAATTGGATGCATTTATAATCAAAATAAAACAAAGGTTTTTGATCCATCAGCGAGATAATTGTCTAAATTAGATCATAAAGGGCTTAATTGAATAGGTCCTTTAATGAAAAACTATAGATAATTGATATTTAAAACATGAGGCGCTGCAGCGCCTCACGGGCGGCTTGGCCATCTTTAACTGCGGTCGTACCCGAGTTAACAGAGCGTTGATAATTTATATTGAGGCACACAAAACGTTTGGTGCTTTCATTTTATGTGAAATTTGCCACTTTAGTTCTAAAAAGGCAATATAAAGGAACAACATGGAATGGGCCCTGAACTACTATACAGTGTAGTAATCTGGGATCCATCGCCCTGCGAGCCTTTCTTCCAACCTACAGAGAGCATTAAATAGCATCTACCACGCAAAACTAACCTACACAAGTCGACAAATCGTTGATTAGTAATGTACAATCTGTTTATTTTAAATTCTGAAATCCCCCCCAAAAAAAAAGTATTTCAACTTGTACTCTTTTTGATATTTCTGCAATTCTGTCTTCTTAAAATTGTATAAATATGAGCTGATGTTTAAAAAACGCTCAAAAATTGTACCAGTCAGAGACATATAATTGTTCAATTTGACTAATTCAATAAACTTTTACTAGTCAGGTAGTTTGTACCAGCTAATTGTTAGGATGTGGGCCAATAAGAATCTCAATGTTGTCATACTTCTATTTTTCTATTTGTGTATCATTTTTTTTTGTGGATGAAAATAATATCTCGCGGCCGGACATTTATATATTCGAGGCACTAAAGCGAAAATAAGGTGTAAATATTGTATTTGGCCACCTTGCGGTCAAAATTTGAACTTTCATTAACGACTAGTGTAACCTTCTAGTGTAATCCTGACTTTCTAGTACAGTTTGTATGTAAAAAAATATGATCTGAATCTGACTGCGTACAGGCTACTTATGAAAACTAGAAATGTACAGCTGCTGATCGTTTTTGTTTCGCAACATACATTTTGTTTCATTTCAACTCCAAACGTATAGAGAAAATTAAATAAAAAGGATGAATCTGAAAGGAAAAGTTTATATCGGTTTTAACTTAGAATTCTTGAATTATTAAGAACAATTTATGAACACTGAAATATCTATTTGGCAATTCGGAAGATGATTTAGTAAAAATCTAAGCGTTAATAAAATTGAAATTGTAAATAATTTATTGTTACTGACACTACTAACCTAGTATTTGTAACCATTAAGAGGGTGGACCACCACGGGTGGTAAACCATGGTAGTCGCAAACTATAGTGATTAAGCCATTCATCAACTAAATTTATTAAAATAACTTTGATCAAAATATTTTGGCAATTCTGAATGGATTGCGTCTAATTTTGAATGCATTTATAATTGGTTACTTTTCTCGCAACCGGTAATAAAAGCGAACAGTTCGCCGCGAACGGTTCGCGGCGAACCCTCATATTTCTTTATAGTTTACAAGTATTGATACTTTCGAGCATGCTAGAGAAATTAAATTAACATTTTTAAATTTCCTGTGAAAATCTTAGTTGGAAATTACATTAAAATTTATTCATTTGTGAATTGAGAGTTAAAAATTTCATTTTTTTGAGCAATATTCTGAATTATCACATTTGATTCCGATCGATCTCGAGAAAATCTGCAAAATAGATTTGAACATATTAGATCATACAGTGTATGAGACAGTTATGACATACACCCTAGGACAAGCGTTAATTGATTTTATATTTATGGATTGTAGAATATGATCTCTAAAATTCAGAGAGGAGATAGGTATTGAAATTTTCAGATTGTAAAATTTCTAGCGTCGTTTCGGCGGATCTTTACATTTTTGAAATTGATGGCTACACTCAATCGACAACTTTTTATTTATTATTCTCATTAATTTTAAAATTGAGTATTTCTAGTTAACTCGCAAAATCGATTATAAATCAACGTTTTCGCCTATTTTGCGACTACCGCCGCCTAAAGTAGTATATATCTATTACGGAGTTATCATCCTGGTCGTTTTTGCTAGATTTTAACCAAAAATTTTAAATAATTTGGCGTTTGATAACGACTTATCCGATACCATTCTTAGATAGCTCAAACTGAGCACAAATCTTAAGTAAATGATAAAAAAAAAATTGGTCCGAACCATTTTTCGGAGATTACTGAAATTGTTTTATTATTAGTTTTTGTTAAAAAAATGGAAACTATGGTCTTATTTGGACCATTTTTTTTTGTTTTATTAATCTCTGAATTCAAACACCGAATTATTTAAAAATTTTGGCTGAAAATCTAGCAAAAAACGACCGGGAGGCTCCGTTATTGATATCATATGAATTATATCCCTTTAAATCGTAGCATTGCAGACAATTTCTGGACCCGTAGTGGCAGTGGACCCGTTTTAAATCAAGCGTACGACCGAAGTTTCCTTATCAACATATATTTTTATTTTTTCGAAATGTAACTGAACCAATTTGCTAGAAGCTTCAAAAAAATGTTTTTGAAAAAATGAGTATAAATGCGTTCTATATGATTAAGAAAATATTAAACTCTCTCATAACTGCGATTGAAACAGTTAAGTGCCATAATAATACAATCCACTCAAAGGACACCGACGTTTTACAAGTCGTCATCTATTCCTATCATGTTGAAGGGAAGGCCAAATCAGGGCCAATCAGAGCGCAATTCTTTTACGCTTATAGCGGTGCCCTCTTAGTGGATCGTATGAATAAACCGGAAATTGTATTCTTAATTTGTTGTTCGAGAACATTTTTAGAACAAATCAAGGCTTTTCAAATTATAAGCTGATAGGTCATCAGTTTCAAGTCGTTAATATCTGATTCGCCTGAATGATGAATTAGAATTAGTATCGGAAAAATATTACGTAAAGTAAGCGAAGAAGTTATTATAATCTTGAAAAAAGTGTTTTTTATTATTCGAGAAAATCAAATAAACTTGGACAGAGTTTGAAAAAATAAGTATGAACGGTGTTCAAATAAGTTGGAAAGATGTTGTAGTGGGTACGAAAGCTGGGAAGAAAACGGAATCGAAGCAAATACTACACGGGATAGGTTCGGGTCATAAAAATACACGTAAAAATACATATTTTGAAATTTCACTTCCAAAGAAATATTTTTGCTCCAGATATGTCTAGAAAGCTAATTGTTCTCACAAATTGTACTCAAAACACTTTCCTAAATACTGGCTAATTTGAAATTATAATTCCAAATTTTGATCAAAAAGTATTTTTTCGGAAGTAAAAGTTAAGCGAAAAATGGCCTTTCAATCAATTCGTCATAAAATTTGAACCAAGTATCCGGAAAAATTTTAGGAAATATTTTCAGATTGAAATTGTTAAATTGTAAAATGTATCAGAAGGAGAAGTTTCTGCGATCATTTTTCGCTGATTTAAAGTGACTCTAGCTTTTCAAAAGGCTATATGGATCAACGGACCTCAGAGTACAAATCCTAACTATTTGAAAAATGCAAAATCTGAGCATTTGATTGGTTGATCCTTTCCTAATCTGACCAATGAAATCGGCCGATTCCGCAATCAACGGTTTTGATAGGGTGCTAATATCTTGCGTTGTTTGTATCATTCAAATAGTTAGGATTTGTACTCTGAGGTCCGTTGATCCATATATGCCTCGGAGGGTTAACAGTTTTAAAAAATCTCAAAACCAAAAATAATACTGAGTCTTAAAATGACCAGAAAAAATTCTCTACAAGATAGCTTAAAAATATCGATACCCGTTTTTGAGTTTTGAAATTTCTTATTTCAAATCGTCAGAGCTATAAATAAACTCATCTTGAAGCGTAGGTTCTTATTGGTTGGAGTAAAAAAGTCTAAAACAGATTCAATGATACCGAATATCTCCAGGACCTGTAAGTTCAAAAAGGTCATTAAAAATCTTGTGCTTGCTATTAAGCAATCATTTTGATGACAATGTGGCTGTTTATTATGCCAAAATACTAACCTGGCGCTGAGCTTTCTTATAAATGTATTTAAACCAATCAGAAGTCCCGTAATATACCCAGANTTCTTCCACCTACCAGAGCATTTAAATAGCATCTCCACGCAAACTAACCTACACAAGTCGACAAATCTTGATAGTAATGTACAGTCTGTTTTATTTTAAATTCTGAAATCCCCCCCAAAAAAAAGTATTCAACTGTACTCTTTTTTGAATTTCTGCAATTCTTGTCTTCGCTTACAATCTGTATAAATATGAGCTGATGCTTAAAAAAACGTCTCAAAATTGTTACCAGTAGAACATATAATTGTTTCAATTTGACTTAATGCAATAAACTTTACTGTCAGGTTAGTTTGTTCCAGCTATTGTTAGGATGTGGGCCAATAAGAATCTCAAGTTGTTCATACTTCTATTTTTCATTTTGTGTATCATTTTTGTTGGATAAATAATTATCTTCGGCGCCGGACATTATATATATTCGCAGGCACTTAAAGCGAAAATACGGTGTAAATAGTTGTATTTGGCACCTTGCGGGCAAAATTTGAACATTTCATTAACGACTAGTGTAACCTTCTAGACAATGTAATCCTGATTTCTAGTACAGTTGTATGTAAAAAATATGATCCTGAATTGACTGCGTAACAGGCTACTTATGAAAAACTAGGAATGTACAGCCTGGCTGATCGGTTTTTTGTTTCGACATACATTTTGTTTTCCATTTACAACTCCAAACGTAATGAGAAAATTAATAATAGGTGAATCTGAAAGGAAATATTTATATCGGCTATTTTAACTTAGAATTCTTGATTATAAGAACAATTTATGACACTGAAATATTCTATTTGGCAATTCTGGGAAGTGATTTAGTAAAAAATCTAGGCGTAATAAAATTGAAATTGTAAATAATTTATTGCTTTCTGACACTACTAACCTAGTATTTGTAACCATTAAGAGGTGGACCACCACGGGCTGGTAAACCATGGTAGTCGCCAAACGTATAGTGATTAAGCCATCATCAACATACATTTATTAAAATAACTTTGATCAAAATATTTTGGCAATTCTGAATTGGACTTGGTCTAATTTTGAATGCATTTATAATTGGTTACTTTTCTCGCAACCGCCGTAATAAAAGCGAACAGTTCGCGCGAACGGTTTTCGCGGCGACCCTCATTATTTCTTTCTATAGTTACAAGTATTCGCCTCCACGTTCGAGCATTCTAGAGAAATTAAATTACATTTTTAAATTTTCCTGTTGAAAAATCTTAGTTGAAATTAAACATTAAACTCTCGTTATTCTCTTCGCTCGCATTGAGTTACGGTTAAATAACTTCTCTCTAAATAATAATATAATAGAAGCAAAGCCTCTCTCCTGAATCTCATCTACACTTTTGTTTCCTACTCGTATTTCTGCTCGCGCAAGAATGCTTGTCCGTCGTACGCTGTTGGAAAACAGTGTATGGGATACGTGTTGGGACTTAGACTCAGATAATTAAGACATAAACACCCTGGACAAGCGTTAATTGATTTATCATTTATGATTGTAGAATATGATCTCTAAAATTCAGGGAATGAGCATGTCTCTCGCGTTTTCTCGAAAATCTCCTATTGACCTGTTATTGGTGACAATGTTGCTAGCAAGATACGATTCTCGGCGGATCATTTACATTTTTGATCCTGACTCCGACCTACAATTTCTCGTTTATCTGATTTTATACTTCAATTGGTGATCTTTGAGTATAGTCTCTACTCTACGTTCAAATATCTGGAGTTGAAAATCCACGCTCTCTCGGTCTATCGTGGTGTTCGTTGCGGGGACTACCGCCGTCCTTAAAGATAGTATTATATCTATTAACGGATTTATCATTCTGGTCGTTTTTGCCTTAGATTCTTAACCAAAAATTTTAAAATTTGGCGTTGATGAACGACTTAGCGTACCATTCTTAGATTAGCTTCAAACTGAGCACAAATCTTAAGTAAAGATTTCAAAAAAAAAATGTCCGAACCTTTTTCGGGAGATTACTGAATTGGTTTTATTATTTAGTCTTTGTGTTAAAAAAATGGAAACTATGGTCAGTGGTATTGGGCCAGTTTTTTTTGTTTTATTAATCTCTAATTCAAACACCGAATTATTTGAAAATTTTGGCTGAACATTCAGCAAAAAACGACCGGGAGGCTCTCGTTATTGATATCATATAAAAAAATGAAACTATGTCTTATTGGACCATTTTTTTTTTTGTTTTATTTAATCTCTGAATTTCAACAACCGAATTAGTTTTAAAATTTTTTTGCTTGAAATCTAGCAAAAAACGGACGGGAGCTCCGTTATTGATATCATATGAATTATATTCCCTTTAAATCGTAAGCATGCAGACAATTTCTGGACGTAGTGCAGTGGACCCGATTTTAAATCAAGGTACGACCGAAGTTTCCTTAGCAACATATTTTTTTATTTTTTCGAAATGTAACTGACCAATTTGCTAGAAGCTTTCAAAAAAATGTTTTGAAAAAATGAGTTAAATTGGCGTTCCTATATGATTAAGAAAATATTTAAACTCTCTCATAACTGCGATTGAAACGTTAAGTTGCCATTATAATACAATCCACTCAAAAGACACCGACGTTTTACAAGTCGTCATCTTATTCCTATCATGTTGAAGGGAGCAAATCAGGGCCATCAGAGCGAATTCTTTCGCTTATAGCGGTGCCTCCTTTAGTGGATCGATATGAATAAACCGAAATTGTATTTCTAAGTTTGCTTGTCCTTGTTCGAAACATTCTTAGAAAAATCAAGCTTTTCAAATTATAGCTGATAGGTCATCAGTTTTCAAGTGCGTTAATATCTGATTCGCCTGATGATGAATTAGAAATTAGTTATAGGAAAAATTATACGTAAAGTACAGCGAAGAAGTTATTATAATCTTGAAAAAGTGTTTTTATTTATTCGAGAAAATCAAATAAATGGACAGAGTGTTTTGCAAAACAATAAGTATGAACGGGTGTTTTCAAATAATGTTTGAAAGATGTTGTAGTGGGTACGAAGCTGTGGAGAAGACGGAATCGAATCAAATACTACACGGGATAGGTTCGGGTCATAAAAATACACGTAAAATACATATTTTTTTGAAATTTCACTTCAAGAAATATGGTTTTGACTTCCAAGATTATGTTCTAGAAGACTAAACATGACCAAGGAAAAATTCTCTACAAGATAGCTTAAAAATATCGATACCCGTTTTTGAGTTTTGAAATTTCTTATTTCAAATCGTCAGAGCTATAAATAAACTCATCTTGAAGCGTAGGTTCTTATTGGTTGGAGTAAAAAAGTCTAAAACAGATTCAATGATACCGAATATCTCCAGGACCTGTAAGTTCAAAAAGGTCATTAAAAATCTTGTGCTTGCTATTAAGCAATCATTTTGATGACAATGTGGCTGTTTATTATGCCAAAATACTAACCTGGCGCTGAGCTTTCTTATAAATGTATTTAAACCAATCAGAAGTCCCGTAATATACCCAGAATGAGTATTGTTCTTATATCGATTACGAGGCCCTGCGGTCACTTTTTGCCATTTTTTCTCTTCACAACTCAACNTTCTTCCACCTACCAGAGCATTTAAATAGCATCTCCACGCAAACTAACCTACACAAGTCGACAAATCTTGATAGTAATGTACAGTCTGTTTTATTTTAAATTCTGAAATCCCCCCCAAAAAAAAGTATTCAACTGTACTCTTTTTTGAATTTCTGCAATTCTTGTCTTCGCTTACAATCTGTATAAATATGAGCTGATGCTTAAAAAAACGTCTCAAAATTGTTACCAGTAGAACATATAATTGTTTCAATTTGACTTAATGCAATAAACTTTACTGTCAGGTTAGTTTGTTCCAGCTATTGTTAGGATGTGGGCCAATAAGAATCTCAAGTTGTTCATACTTCTATTTTTCATTTTGTGTATCATTTTTGTTGGATAAATAATTATCTTCGGCGCCGGACATTATATATATTCGCAGGCACTTAAAGCGAAAATACGGTGTAAATAGTTGTATTTGGCACCTTGCGGGCAAAATTTGAACATTTCATTAACGACTAGTGTAACCTTCTAGACAATGTAATCCTGATTTCTAGTACAGTTGTATGTAAAAAATATGATCCTGAATTGACTGCGTAACAGGCTACTTATGAAAAACTAGGAATGTACAGCCTGGCTGATCGGTTTTTTGTTTCGACATACATTTTGTTTTCCATTTACAACTCCAAACGTAATGAGAAAATTAATAATAGGTGAATCTGAAAGGAAATATTTATATCGGCTATTTTAACTTAGAATTCTTGATTATAAGAACAATTTATGACACTGAAATATTCTATTTGGCAATTCTGGGAAGTGATTTAGTAAAAAATCTAGGCGTAATAAAATTGAAATTGTAAATAATTTATTGCTTTCTGACACTACTAACCTAGTATTTGTAACCATTAAGAGGTGGACCACCACGGGCTGGTAAACCATGGTAGTCGCCAAACGTATAGTGATTAAGCCATCATCAACATACATTTATTAAAATAACTTTGATCAAAATATTTTGGCAATTCTGAATTGGACTTGGTCTAATTTTGAATGCATTTATAATTGGTTACTTTTCTCGCAACCGCCGTAATAAAAGCGAACAGTTCGCGCGAACGGTTTTCGCGGCGACCCTCATTATTTCTTTCTATAGTTACAAGTATTCGCCTCCACGTTCGAGCATTCTAGAGAAATTAAATTACATTTTTAAATTTTCCTGTTGAAAAATCTTAGTTGAAATTAAACATTAAACTCTCGTTATTCTCTTCGCTCGCATTGAGTTACGGTTAAATAACTTCTCTCTAAATAATAATATAATAGAAGCAAAGCCTCTCTCCTGAATCTCATCTACACTTTTGTTTCCTACTCGTATTTCTGCTCGCGCAAGAATGCTTGTCCGTCGTACGCTGTTGGAAAACAGTGTATGGGATACGTGTTGGGACTTAGACTCAGATAATTAAGACATAAACACCCTGGACAAGCGTTAATTGATTTATCATTTATGATTGTAGAATATGATCTCTAAAATTCAGGGAATGAGCATGTCTCTCGCGTTTTCTCGAAAATCTCCTATTGACCTGTTATTGGTGACAATGTTGCTAGCAAGATACGATTCTCGGCGGATCATTTACATTTTTGATCCTGACTCCGACCTACAATTTCTCGTTTATCTGATTTTATACTTCAATTGGTGATCTTTGAGTATAGTCTCTACTCTACGTTCAAATATCTGGAGTTGAAAATCCACGCTCTCTCGGTCTATCGTGGTGTTCGTTGCGGGGACTACCGCCGTCCTTAAAGATAGTATTATATCTATTAACGGATTTATCATTCTGGTCGTTTTTGCCTTAGATTCTTAACCAAAAATTTTAAAATTTGGCGTTGATGAACGACTTAGCGTACCATTCTTAGATTAGCTTCAAACTGAGCACAAATCTTAAGTAAAGATTTCAAAAAAAAAATGTCCGAACCTTTTTCGGGAGATTACTGAATTGGTTTTATTATTTAGTCTTTGTGTTAAAAAAATGGAAACTATGGTCAGTGGTATTGGGCCAGTTTTTTTTGTTTTATTAATCTCTAATTCAAACACCGAATTATTTGAAAATTTTGGCTGAACATTCAGCAAAAAACGACCGGGAGGCTCTCGTTATTGATATCATATAAAAAAATGAAACTATGTCTTATTGGACCATTTTTTTTTTTGTTTTATTTAATCTCTGAATTTCAACAACCGAATTAGTTTTAAAATTTTTTTGCTTGAAATCTAGCAAAAAACGGACGGGAGCTCCGTTATTGATATCATATGAATTATATTCCCTTTAAATCGTAAGCATGCAGACAATTTCTGGACGTAGTGCAGTGGACCCGATTTTAAATCAAGGTACGACCGAAGTTTCCTTAGCAACATATTTTTTTATTTTTTCGAAATGTAACTGACCAATTTGCTAGAAGCTTTCAAAAAAATGTTTTGAAAAAATGAGTTAAATTGGCGTTCCTATATGATTAAGAAAATATTTAAACTCTCTCATAACTGCGATTGAAACGTTAAGTTGCCATTATAATACAATCCACTCAAAAGACACCGACGTTTTACAAGTCGTCATCTTATTCCTATCATGTTGAAGGGAGCAAATCAGGGCCATCAGAGCGAATTCTTTCGCTTATAGCGGTGCCTCCTTTAGTGGATCGATATGAATAAACCGAAATTGTATTTCTAAGTTTGCTTGTCCTTGTTCGAAACATTCTTAGAAAAATCAAGCTTTTCAAATTATAGCTGATAGGTCATCAGTTTTCAAGTGCGTTAATATCTGATTCGCCTGATGATGAATTAGAAATTAGTTATAGGAAAAATTATACGTAAAGTACAGCGAAGAAGTTATTATAATCTTGAAAAAGTGTTTTTATTTATTCGAGAAAATCAAATAAATGGACAGAGTGTTTTGCAAAACAATAAGTATGAACGGGTGTTTTCAAATAATGTTTGAAAGATGTTGTAGTGGGTACGAAGCTGTGGAGAAGACGGAATCGAATCAAATACTACACGGGATAGGTTCGGGTCATAAAAATACACGTAAAATACATATTTTTTTGAAATTTCACTTCAAGAAATATGGTTTTGACTTCCAAGATTATGTTCTAGAAGACTAAACATGACCAAGGAAAAATTCTCTACAAGATAGCTTAAAATATCGATACCCGTTATGTGAGTTTTGCAATTTTTATTTCAAAATCGTCAGGCCTAAATAAACTCATCTTGAAGCCGTAGGTTCTCTATTGGTTGAGTAAAAAAGTCTAAAACAGATTCAATGATACCGAAGGGATCTCCAGGACCTTGTCAAGTTCAAAAAGGTCATTAAAAATCTTTGGTGCCTTGCTTATTAAAGCGCAATCATTTGATGACAATGTGGCCTGTTTATTTGCCAAATACAACCTTGGCGCTGAGCTTTCTATATTTATAATGTATTTAAACCACATCAGAAGTCCGTAAATACCAGAATGAGTTGCTTCTTATATCGATACGAGCCCTGCGGGTCACTTTTTGCATTTTTTCTCTTCAACAACTCAACTCACGTTTCGCTCAGGTCCACGAAAGAAGATCGTTTTTTGATCTTGGGCCCACAGTTTTCACTTTCTGCCATATTTGTCCAATATTTCAGTTTTGGGGCCCCACCCCCCCAAACAACATTTGATTTGGGGCCCCACCGGTCACTTTAGGCATTGTATTATATTTTCAGTTTGCCACGATTTATTTGAATTTGGGGCCACCGTTATCGTAGACTCGATTTTCGGCAAGGAGTGTGACACCTTCAAACAATATAAATACGACATATAATCGACGCTTAAACATTATGACAGACAGTTATAAATTTATCGTTTTAAACTTTAAGACAAAATGGACGTTTGTGCGTTTTTTTATTGAAATTATTTCTCGTATTTACAGTACTTATTTTTTTTGCAAATTTTTAAATCACAAAATTAGAAACCTATTCATCGGGTTGATCAAAAAAAATTCTTTAGACTTTTTTCTCATTCACTATAGCCCCAAAATGGAGTCACACATGTCGACCGCACCTCATCCTGCGCGCTGATTCCGCGCTAGACGTAGTGCTGGCTGTTTATTTTCCAAAATATGCTTAAATCAATTTTTGAAAGAAGTGAAGTGGTTCCTTAGAGTTTTTAGACTTTTTTCCCATTACACAAAGTCCAAAAGGATCACGGTGACCTTCAAATGAGAAAATAAGGTTTTTGGTGAAAATAAACAAATTAGTGATCATTACGCCGAAACCTTTTTTTGGGCAATAAACACCAATTTAAGAGTTTTGAACATATCTATTTTCCAAACACGTCACAGTGATCTTTTTCTTCGAAGAAATAAGGATTGTATTTATGACATATTTCAACCTTATTTTGAATTATCTGGTCGTCACCTGATTTTATTCGACATTAGTGTTAGTGAGAACGAAGTGCTAAAAGCGTCTGAATCTCAGTCCCCAATGTTTTTTTATGTAATTTGCAGAACTTTCTAAATTTACCCTTCTATCGGTTTACAATGGTTTTTTGATTATCAATAAATTACCGATTGATTTTTTTTATTTCAAGATTTCTGTTTGTATTATTTGTGAAATTTGGCCTTTTGGTTTAGGGAGTGAGAGACGGTTTCTAGTGGAGGTCTTCCGAAAGTTTTCATCTTCGTGAAGATATTCTACTCGCAGTGTTCACTCCGTCCTCCGTTGCGTGCGCTCATCGCGTCTTCGTCGGTTCTCGCTCCCTCTTATATGGTGTGTAAGATATGTATCGTCGCGCTTCACTCGTGGACAACTCTGTACAAACTCCTATTATTTTATTTCTTAGGACTCCACATAGCCTATGGAAAGTGTGTGAGCAGTGTCATTCAACAAGATCCCGGTAATTGCAATATAAATTAAGGTTTTAATTTTCATATCATTATTGCACTTTTATAGTGAGTCATTAGTGCAACTTTTGACGAACTTTTGTTTTCTTTATCTTCATTAAATGCCTTTAAATTCGTTTAAAATTTTATTTTGTTACCGTATTTTCCTGGTGTAGTATCAGCCAACCCTCGCTCTGCCATACTTAACTTCTTTCTATAAGCATGGATGTGTTGATATAGACTTTGCTCACTCCATGGCCGATGAAGTGGAGAGCATATTCTGCGCATAAACATCGCGCTCTCGTGGTAAGATTCATGGTCTGAAAGTCTCGGTTAGGTAAGAATTTCTCTCCCCTTAAACTCGATAGACTCGAATTTCCGGCAAGTAGTGACCAATTCACCATTAATCGCATTTTACGCGCTTTAAACCTTAATGACAGGACCAGTTATTAAAGTTTATCGATAAACTCTTAGCAAAATGACGGTTGTGCCGTTTTTTCTGTATTTGGAATAACCTCTTCGTGTATCTCGTCGCTCTATTTTTTTGCAATAGTGTGGTTTGTGCTCTATTGAAATTAATAGGCTCTTCTCTCGTTCCTCAGGGCAGCTCTCGAAGCGTTTTTCTCATATCAACTCATTCTCTCGCACTCAAATGCTCACGGTGACCGTAATATATTCTGTAGGAACTCGCGTGGTCTGTGTAGGACAGAATAAGAACCGGGGCTTGATTATAATATCATCTCACTCTACATTGATTGGGGTCTGGTGCTTCTTTTGGCCCGCCCTTGGTATAGAGTCGCGTTGGTTTGAAGTTTAAGAGGTCGTGTGGTGTCTTGGGTACACTTCTCATTAGTTCTCGTGAAGCCAAGATCGCGTGACCTTCCATCCGCTGGAGTGCGCCCCAAGTAGTCAATTGTACTTCAATCATTCGCTGAGAGTTGTGGTACTAATACACACCTATTTAAGAGTTTTCTGACCATAAAGTAATTTTCCAACACGTCACGTGATCTTATTTTTCAAGAAATAAGGATTTATTTATACATATTTTTAAAACTTATTTTTGGCATTATTTCGTCACGTGATTTTTATCAGACTTTCTTATGAGAAAAAGTCTAAAAAACGTTTGAAGTTTGACCTGGAATTTTTTTAGACGTAATTTGAGTACTTTTTTCAAATTACTGTAAATTGTACTAAAATTTTTTTTTCAAAAAGTACTCAAATCATGCGAAGACCCCTTAAAAGAATCGTAAACGAATTTCTAAGTATGGCCTTCCCGGGTTTAATTAGAGCATCGCAGAAGTCATAAGCTTTCGAAAATGGTGATAACCTAAGAATGCGTAGGCGAGAGGAAGGTGAGAAAATGAATAATTTACGATTGGTTTTTATTCTAATTATCAAGATTTTCTGATTTGTATTATTTGGTGAAATTTGGCCATCCGGTTAGAATAGAGCACCTCTAGAAGCCAAATATTCCGAAAAAGTAATTAACTTAGAATCCAAAAAAGGTTTGCGAGTAGAGCGCGTAGGCGTGACTTCGTCTTCTAGTTTTAGACAACAAATGATATTAAACAATAATTTCAGAGTCAATTCACGAGAGAATTTTTGATGAAAACTATAATACTTGTTAAATGGAACTAGAGAAAACCCTTTTTGAACGTTAACTTAAAGTAGTTCAAAATAGAAAATTAACGTTTAAATTTCGTGATGGGATTATTGCACTGTTGCCCGTTCACTGGGGTACATTTTCGCGAATTTTTTTTCTCATCCCCATTAAAATGCCTTTTTGTTCATCGGAAATTTTTTTATTTTTATTTAATTTTATGCAAATTGGCTGATATTATTATTAAGCTATTGAAAAATGTATTGTTGATAATGAAACTTTGCTTATATGGCACGATCTATAGAATGGTCACTAGTTGGCCGGAATCCGAGTCTGGGTACAGATTCATGTCTAAGTCTACGAGTTACTGTATGCCATTTTATAGATTCTGGTTGGAGGGCCAATTGAGCTCTACAAAATAAATCGCGAATAAAGATCTCACCCTGGAATAGTAAAAGCAATTTTTTCTTCGTATAGGCCTTTTTCTATCGAAAATTACAGTTATTAGTTTATATTACTACAGAAAAATCGCTTCATGTTATTTTTAAAAGGTAATTATTATTATCAGGATACTCGCATAGGTAGGCCCTTTCGGGTTGAAATTAATTATCTAATTTGGAAACTTATTCAGGTTTAATAATGTATTTAAAAAATTTAAACGCAGCAAATTAATGCCCCTTTATCACTTTTTGGTTAGAATGCGTAGCCAAAGGGAATTTTCTTTCGTTGGAAACGATCGAGATTAAACATGCGGGGGTGAGAAAGTGGGATTGTGTTGAGTGATCAGGCCATGTGTGAGTAGGTTGATTGAGGAAAAGTATTGTTAGGGTTTCACTCGGGGCTCTCTGCGCCCCATACGGCAAACGCTACACAAAAACAATAATCGCAAATTCTTTATCTATTTTAAGCTTAATATTGCAGTCACAGTATTCCCATT
>SCLH01000775.1:206925-223874 GCA_004367855.1 Oikopleura vanhoeffeni | reverse complement strand
AAAGAAAACAAATAAGCGCACTTTAAATTTTAATCATAAATAAATCATTAATTTTTGTTATTGTTTTTCGGCTTTTTTGGCCGCCAAAAGCGAAATTTCGAGTAAAAGAAAATAATGCATTATGTGTGAGGCTTCTTTGAAGTAATTTTAAACTTAACAGTAATCTGATACAATCCCACCTACGCCGACACCTACGCTTTTAAAAAGCCTCCTAAAAAGACACGCAGTTAGTGCCTACTCCTTCAATTTTCATCATTTTTTATTTTTTTTTGTGTCAGGCTCCGGAGAAGCCTAACAAATAATGCAAAAGCGCTTTTGTTTTGAAAATTTTGCTTTCAGCGGACAAAAACGCGAAAAAACCAAAAATTAAAATTTTGAAATGGTCAGTTTGGGAGGCTCAGGCAAAAGCTATCTCCTCCACCAGTTTGAGATATACAATTTCGACTCATACAGTATGAGTCATACTGCATCAGAAAGCACAGGACTTGTTTAACAATTCATAAAAGCGTTTTTTTTTAAATTTTGCTTCGGCGTATCTTGGGGGCCATGTCAAATTTTCATTTTTAGCCAAATTGTTCGTTATGGTCAGTTTGAGAGGCTCAGGCAAAAGCTATCTCCTCCACCAGTTTTGAAGGTAGACTTTCGGCTCATACTGCATCTGAAAGCACAAGCCTGGTTTAACAATCTATTAAAGAGTTTTTTTTTGAAATTTTTGTTTCGGCGTCTCTTGGGGGCCATGTCAACTTTTTTTTTGAGCCTTAATTTTTCACAAAATTTAGAAA
Organism: Oikopleura vanhoeffeni; assembly: GCA_004367855.1. NCBI lineage: Eukaryota > Metazoa > Chordata > Appendicularia > Copelata > Oikopleuridae > Oikopleura > Oikopleura vanhoeffeni. The sequence continues at coordinate 223,092 of SCLH01000775.1, read as the reverse complement.
CCAGAAAAAATGTTCAAATATTTTTTTTCGTAAATACAACATTTTAAGGATTTTGGTGCAATTTTTAACTCGGTTCGTCAAAAGAAACAAATTGCGCACTTTCAATTTAAACCAAATTAAATCAATAATTTTTTCGTTTCTGGCTTTTTTGTCGCCAAAGCGAAATTCCGAGTAAAGGACAATAATGCAATATGTGTGAGGCTTCTTTGGAGGCCTGACACAAAAAAATAAATTGAAAATTGAAGGAGAAAATTTCATTCGAGTGTGTTTTTTAGGAGGCTTTTTAAAAAAGTAGGTGTAGGCGTAGGTGGGATTGTTTAGATTACTGTTCATACAAATCACCGTGGAAGGTTGTTCTTCAAGATGCAAAAGTTTTTGGGGTATCAGCCTGCTAGTTTATCCAAAAATAGCTTCGTAAACTGTCAAAATCTGCGACACCCACTCCCTTAAGGAGCAGGGATGGGCGTCCGAGCTAAAATATCTGATCGGAAAATACCGAGCCGGTCCGAGCAGACCGAACAGATCTTTTTTTTTCAATCCGATCACGTTTTTTTCTAATCGGGTCCGATCCGATATTAAAATTTTGGGATGTGCTTTAGCGATCGGATACTTTTTGCGCAACGTGAAGCTAATAAAACAATCTTTTTGCTCAATGGGGTACTGATCGGTTCACAGAATTTTCTAAAAACTGGAGAACAGACTAATTAAAGCAAAAAACTGAGAATGGAAATGTTTTTTCTTTTTGATTACAAGTTCGGTCAGGCGGCGAGTTTAACCATTGGAAGCTCCAAAAATTTTTATTCGGCAGAGGCTTCTGCACCACTTAAGTGGGGCAACTTAGATCCCTCATTACGGATAAACTAAATTTCATAAAAAGCCGTGAATTATCTTATTTTTGTAAAAATAGCCGAACTCAGCGAGGTAATTAATCAGATTTAAATTTTTTTATTTAAATCGGGCGAAACTGAGCAGCAAAGATTGGGCTTTGATCACTAACTTCTCATTGGAAATAGGGATATTTTCAAAAACATTTCTTTCTCTATTCGCACTCATTAAGACCTTGGCTTTCACAATTTTTTTCGATTTTCAATCTATTTTCCCGTTTCTCATCAATAGACGATTAGCAGCGCGATTGATCGAAAAACGCGAAAAAAGTTGCAGTTTGGAAAAAATATTTTTTGAGAATGATCAAAATGTATCCGGTTTATCGCCGAAAAACCACATTTCAGAAAAAATAAAAATTGTCTCATTTTAGAACAAAAGACTCAAATGTAGAAAATACTCAATCAGATTTTTAAATTTTTCATAAAAATTTGTCAAAACCGAGCAGCAAAAATTTGGGTTTAATCACTTACTCGTCATCGAAAAATTCAACCACTAAAACTGGGAATTTTCACCTTGACCTAAGTCAACTTTCTGATCAGTGTTATCGTGGCTTTCTTTCGATCGTTTTTTCGAAAAAAAGGAAGCACATTTCTTCGGAAATTTTTTCACGTGACTTTCAAAAAAAAACGCTTCTAGAGGAGTTTATATTTGTTCTGTGCTAGACTAGCACTGCTAGTGTTTGCTGAAATTTGAGTGGATTCCAAAATATAACCTATGAGGAGATAGACTTTTAGTGAAAAAATTGGTAGTTTTCTGGGATTTCAAGAAAAACTGAACTGGTTTTTGAAAAAACGCTTCTAGAGGACCTAAGTTTATAGGCCATACCGTATGACTCATACGGGATATGTTAGAATTTGAGCTGATTTCAAAATAAACCTTGGGAGGTGATAGATTTTGAAATTTGGTCGAGGGATACCTTGTAGTGGTAACGTATCTCAGAGTGTATTAGAACAAAAAGCCATTGAGCAATGGTTTTGAAAAAATTAAGGGTAGATTTTTAACATGGCTGATCTTACCTTTAGGTAATTGTCCTATAGTTTCTCTGTTAGGCTGATTTCTCATCTAGAAAAGTCAATTCCAGCGACCAGTACCCACTTAATCTACAGTTTTTTTTGAAAACAGCTCTATGTCACATAGACTATGTGACATAGACTATGTCTCTAAGGGTTAAAAGATTATATTATTACTGATTTCAAATCATTGTGTTCAGAAAATGACGGATAATTAACTTTAAAATCAGACATTACAAATAAGGCGTTTAATTTTTTTTTACGGATTCAAAAAATATTCTTTTCGAATTAAGTTATAATTTGAAAAAGTTTCTCAATTATAGTGGAGCCCGATAATGCCGGCCCAATATCGCCGAATATGCCAAAATCGCAGAATAAAACTTACGCAATTTCAGGGTTTTTAGCTTAAATAATTCGAATGTCAATATCGCCGAATATGCCAATATCACCAAAATTTATGAAGAGTTATATTTCAAATTATGTTGTTAGCGTCATAAATGACGTCATTTTGAAGGTTGAATGTCCCAAATTAACTATTTCCAACTTTTATATGAATGTGTTGGTCAAATATTTAATTTTACGAATTATGATGATAAACTTCATTGGAACCTACTAAAAACTCTCTTAATAATAAAAAAAATCGACATATAAAGTTCTTTCCACCGCCTAATCTTTTTTTCATTTTTTGAGAAAAAATTTGTTTTACAAATTTGAAAAATTTATTACAAATTTGTTACAAATTTGACAAATTTTTTTTAATTCGACAATTTTTCTTAAAACTTAAGATTTTTTTAAATTAAACAAATTTTATAAAAATTCGAAAATTTTTCTAAAAATTTCACAATTTTTTCTTAAAAATTGGACAATTTTTCTAAAAATTGGACAATTTTTCTAAAAATTGGACAATTTTTCTAAAAATTGGACAAACTTTCTGAAAATTGAAGAAATTTTCTCAAAATAAGAGAATTTTTCTAAATTAGAGAATTTTTTTAAAAATTAAAGAATTGTTCAAAAATAAGAGATTTTTTTAAAAATTAAGACCATTTTTCTAAAAAAAAAAGACAATTAAAATTTCACGCTGCTTTTAAATTAATACATAAATCTGCTTTAATTAACGGAAAAATTTGGAAATTGTTCAAAAAACTGTCAAAATTTCAATGAAAATTATCAAACTAATAAGAAAATTTTAAAATTCTAAAAAGGTTACAAATTTTTTACAAACTGTTAACAATTTCCAAATTTTTGTTGGAGTATAAAGAAAAATTTCCAGTTTTGAAGAAAGTATTTAGTTTTTGAACAGAGTTTTCCAATTTATTTATTATTCTCAATTCTTTCGAAATTTGTCAATTTTTGTTAAATTTTACAGAAAGTTTTGTAACTCAAAAGAAAGTTTATAAGTTTCCAAAATTTTCCGTCAATCTTTGAGAAACTCTTGTTATTTTAAAAGAAGGTTTGAAATTTTCGACAAAGATATTAATTTCGAAAAAAAATATTGAAATTTCTTCTAAAATTTTACAACATATTCAACATGTCAAATTTTGAAGAAAAAACTAATTTTTTAAAAAAGTTTTCGAATCAGTCAGAAAATTTAAAATAAACGTAAAAACTCCCTTCACCGGCCTTCTGCCGATTAAGAGTTCAGTTCCTTACAAATTAAAATCAAAAATAAATTCTTTTTTTCGGCCGGTTTTGAGCTTATTTCCTGCTTAATTAAATGAAAACATCAATCTTCTTCTAACGGCCTAATTGTCAAATTTTAAAATACGAATGTAAAATTTTTTGAACTTTTATAACAGTGAATTTCTTGTTTTTAATTTAGTTTTGTTTTAAAATGAGTCCCAAATCGGTCGAAGACCGATAAACGAAGGTTTTATGTTTTTGAATGAATTTTGCTAAAACATGAGCCCAAAATCCGTTTTTCAACATAATTTGCTTGAAACAAAAAAACTCCTTCGATCGGCCTCGATCCCCTTCTATTGGCCTCCGACCAATTTTGGGTTCATTTTTCAACATAATTAAATAAAAAACATAAAATGTCCTTTTATCGGCCTTCGGCCGATTTAGGGCTCATTTTCAGCCAAATTTTATAAAAAACCTCCTTTGATCGGCCTTCGGCCGATTTCGGGCTCATTTTCAGCCAAATTTAATTAAAAACAAAAAACCTCCTTTGATCGGCCCTCGGCCGATTTTGGACTCATTTTCAGCCAAATTTAATAAAAAACAAAAAATCTCCTTTGATCGGCCTTCGACCGATTTTGGCCTCATTTTCAGCCAAATTTAATAAAAAAAAAATCCTTTAATCGGCCTTCGGCCAATTTGAGGCTAATTTTTTAAAAAATTTAAAATATAATATTACCTTTTATTGGCCTCCAGCCGATTCGAGGTTCATTTTTCGATATTTTCAAATAAGAAACATAAAATCACCTTCAATCGGCGTTTGACCTATTCACGGCTCATTTTTCAACAAAATTTAATTTGAACAACTTTATTTTTTGACCAATTAGCAATCGGCAAAAATGTTGAATTTTTTCAAAATTTGAATCTGTGGAAAATATCTATCAAAATGGCTGTCTTGATTCTTTTTGAATGATTTCCTTACACAAAACTGCTAAATACTTTATTTGTTTGAAAAATAAAGTAATTTGAAAAAGAAGTTTAGTACATTAATTTGAAAAAAGTACTCAAATTACGTCAAAAAAATTCGAGGGTCAACTGCAAACGTTTTTAAGGCTTTTTTTCATTACACCAAAGTCCGAATAGTAGGAGTTAAGGAGGTTCCCAACGGCATTCAGGCTTTTCAAACTTGATATTATGAAAAAAAGTGCAAAGTTATAAACCCTTGTTTCATGACTTAAGGGGGTTCTATAGGCAAAATGGACTTTTTTTGAAATTGCTTATTTTCTCTCGGCATAGACATAGGAAGTGAATAAAACTTTCTGAATAAGTTAGTTCGTAATCTCTGGAGACGTTTGGAATCATATTTTGGAGATAGCATGTTGACCAACCGGTAAATGAGGTTAACCAGGAGCAAAAAATTTCTTGAAAAAGCTGTATTTTTTTTTCGTCCTATTTAGGAAATGTTTCAAAATTTGAATTTCTGCAAATTCAAAGGCGGAAAAAACTGTTTTGCCCTTTTTTTAATTTTCTAACTAAAAGGTATCAAAGCTGGCGAAAGGACTGTTTTTTGCTATTTTTGGCCACGGAAAGTTGTATTTTTTTTCATGCTACATGGCAAACTATTTTACCGTGCACTATAGTTTTTCGTATAATTGTTAACAAAACTGTTTTGCCAGATTTTACGATTTCATTTTTTAACTCCCAGGAGTACGATTTGAAATTTATTTTTGACATCCATTTCGTCCCATCAGTGTTTTTTTAAAGACCAAACGATTCGTAAATTTAATGTTTTTGGAAACGGTATTATAAACTATGACCATATTTAACCGTTCGAGCGCATAGAGCAGAAAAGATTTTTATTTTCGACATCTGAAAAAATTTTAATATTTTTTCCGAAAATTTTTGGTAATTTTTTACGATTTTTTGAGTTAATATGACTAAAAAAGCACGTTGGTTCAAAATCATAAATCAGACCTCTAGCTCTTTAGTTCAAAAGATACGACTTGCCTATAGACCTATATACTCAAAATAAGCTTGTTTCAAATTTTATGAAAAAATTCCAGAATGTTAAATTTTTTCAAATTTTTATTTCTTATATTATATAACAATCTACTGGAGATCAAAAATTCTAAATCCAGTCAAAATAATTTTCAGTACAAAAGATATGGGCTGCCTATAGAACCCCTTAAAGAATTAATCTCAATTGAGTATTTTTTTGTTCCTGAAACAATTTGAACTCTCATCTTATTATAATCGTTTAAAAGTTTTTTTTAAAAAATAGCATCAATTCCAAAAACATAGTCATAAATTTTCGAAGTAGTTTTAAATAAAATAAAATGCGGTGTCTTCTTTTCTGAGTCCAGTTTCGGGAAAATCCGATCCCTCTCAACCCTCACCTGCACGAGCGTGTTTCAACACAGAGACCAAAATATTTTTGAGGAAGTGTCATTTGGCCGGCGGAATATCGGAACAGACCCCCGATAGTTCCCCTTATTTTAATTTTCAAGAATTTTGGTGAGTTCTAAGAATTTTCTAATTAGACCGGAAATAGCTATATTTGTATGCAATTTTTGTTTTAATGCAGTTAAAACACTGGAACAAGATAATGATCTACAAGGTAGCAAATTTTATGTGGACAACGGCCCTAATTCTGAAAATTAAGTAAATGGATTTTGTATGCTCAAATCGAAGTCAGTGCTCTAAATGGGCGTTTTTAAGAGTCAGTTTTCTGACCATTAGATGGCCAAAACTTTTTTGTGCCCGGAATCGTTTTTTCTGGGTCAACAACCCCGTGAGGTCAAAGAATTTGTATCAACTACTGTAGTCTTCTCGTTAGTTTTACCGGTGCGCTCCCTAACTATGTGTGTGTTTCTGAAACACTCTCGTGCATTGGAGGTTAAGGTAAATTGAAGAGTATTTGGTATTTATAAATTTTATTTCCATTTTTTTTATTATAATGTAAGTTCATAATTATTAACCTTTAATTTATTTTTGGTTATATTATAAAAATTTTTAAACTTTTTGGCAATATTATTTCATATTAAAAACTTTTATCTTCACAAAATGGATTATTTTTTATTTTTACTTATAAAATGGGAATACTGTGACTGCAATATTAACCCCCTCACACCTCTTGACTATCTAAAGGCAAAAAAATTTCGGGGGCCAAAACGGCCAGAAATAACATCGTTACAGACCTACAATTCAAATGCGTCATAGAGTTGCAATTTATTTCCAAAAATATTGTTGAATTTTATACGATAGCCGTTCGAAAGATATTTTTCCTACTTTGTTTTAGATTTTAGTCAAAATTTCCTAAAAAATAAATTGTGTGAAAACGATACATAAATCGAATTCTAAGGAAAGCCAATTTTTAGGAAAGTATTTCAAGATTCTTTTGATATAAGTTTATTTATCTGCAGTCTCTATACGAAGAATAATTTTTTCACAAGTGATTTTTATTGAAACTCGAAATAATCAAAAAAAAAATGTCAAAATTTTTTCCGAAAAAATTGAACGGCCATTTAACCCAAATTAAGCCGACAAAGACAAATCGATCAAGTGATGACATAAGGTGACTGATTTTGAGTTATCAGTGATCAGCAATATTTTCACATTTTGCTGCATATATTTGACGCGCGGCGATATGAATAATTGTTTTGTAAGCGAATTCATTAAATAGCTAGAGTTTCACTTGTAAATTTGTAGCTTCTATGTCATTGTAAAAAATGTACGGTTTTCCAAGAAATACAAGATGAGTGAACTTCTCTTTTCTCTGGCAGTTATCGAGTTCACAGACTTCGACATTTGAAAATGTTATGTATTATTTACTTAATTCTATTCTTGATCTCAATCAGTGAAAAATAAGTTAATTGATATCTTTTTCAGCTTTCCCGTGATAAGCGCTCAAAGTTTTGCCTTTAAATAGGCTTTTGGGTGTGAGGCGAAGTTCTCGTTTATGGGTGTGAGGAGGTTAAGCCTAAAATACTAGTAGATAAAGAATTTGCGATTATTGTTTTTGTGTAGCGTTTTCCGTATGGGGCGCAGAGAGCCCCTAGTGAAACCCTAACACTACTTCCTCTCAACCTACTCACACATGGCGTGATCACTCAACAATCCCACTTTCTCACCCCCGCATGTTTAATCTCGATCGTTTCCGACGAAAGAAAATTTTCTTTGGCTACGCATTCTAACCAAAAAGTGATAAAGGGAATGTAATTTGCTGCGTTTAATTTTATATACATTTATTAAAAATGAATAAGTTTCCAAATTAGATATTAATTTCAACCAGAAAGAGCCTACTATGCGAGTACTCTGTATAAATAATTATCCTTTTTAAAATAACATAAAGCGATTTTCTGTAGTAATAAAACTAATAACCTGTAATTTCATCAGAAAGGCCTATACGAGTAACAATTGCTTTTAAATTCCCAGGTGAGATCTTATTCTTGACGATTTATTTTGTAGAGCTCAAGTTGCGCCTCCAACTCAGATCTTAAAAATGGCATAAAAGTGAACGGTGGGCCCCAAAGCAAATAATGGTGGACAAAACTGAAAATATAATTCTCAATAATACCAATTTCTACTAGTTCGATTTAAAGGGGGTGCGGGGGTATGTTGGAAAAAGTTTGACGCCAAAAAACCCAACTATCGCGTAATTCCAACTAACGCGTACTTCCAACTATACCGGACTTCTGAGAATGGTGCTCTGATGGTCAATTTGTACAATACTAGGTTTAAATTGCGATTAAAATATGGTCAAAGTAAGATTTTTGGTGATTTAAAGGGGGGTTCTATAGGCAGCCCCATTTATTTTCTTTTGTACTGAAAATTATGACTGGGGATTTTAGAATTTTTGATCCGCAGTAGAATGTTTATATATATAAGAAATAAAAAATTTTGAAAAAAATTTAACATTTCTGATTTTTTTTTTCTAAAATTGAAACAAGCTTATTTTGAGTAATAGGTTCTATAGGCAAGGGTTCCTTATCTTTGACTAAAGAGCTAGAGGTCTGATTTTATGATTTTTGAACCTCAACGTGGCTTTGTTAGTCATATAAACTCAAAAAATCGTAAAAAGTCACCAAAATTTTCGGGAAAAAATATTAAATTTTTCTGAGTGTCGAAAATTAAAAATCTTTTCTGCTCTAGCGCTCTAGCTTGCTCTAGCGGTTGGTGATTAAGGTAATTTTACAATATTTCATCGAAAAAAATGAATAAAGTAAATATAAAAAATCTGATTTTCAAAGAAGGTTTTCAAGGAAAAAAATAAACCACTGCTAAAAAACTATCATTTATCGGTCGAAGAGAAGAAATAATTTATTTTAAAATTTTTTCCTATAACCTACGTCAAATTTCACGGGCTTTCTTATGGGCAAGTTTTCCGTTTGGGCAAGAATGGGGAAAAATTGTGTGCAGATTATTAAGAGGAATAAATTGTACTGAATAATCAAAATAAAAGGTCTGAACTACAAATTTGTATGGTCGCTTTTGATAAAAATACTCGGATATTTCTTTTTTGCTGGCTAAAAAACGCCTATCTTTTGCCTGAGAACGTTTGAAAAAAAGCCCTATCTTTTGCCTACAACCATACGCCGCACGCCAGGAACGAATAAATTTATTTTTCAAATGCGTAGGTTTTTGCGGAGACTTACGTAGGTTTTTCTCGGGTTCCAACTATACGCGTACAACTATACGCCGCACCCCCCTGTAGCATATAAAAAATAAGTGGTCACCTACGCAAATAGTTGAAGTTGCTCTTTCGAAGAGTGTTTTTCGTTCGTAACAAATATTAAAAAAACAATGGAACAAAATATAAGGCTTTTTTCATAATGTTCGGAACTTTTTACAAAAATTTCTCATAATCTGTAAAATTCGAAAAATTTAATTCGAACTCAAAATTTTCTAAAAAGCAATAATTCGAAAATTCTGTAATTACAAAAGTTATTGAGAAGAATATATAACCCCAGTAAAACTAATTTTTATCTCATTTTTGTTATCGGTTTCAATCAAAAAAATTTAAAAAAAAAATTTCGATGTAAAAAATTCCCAAATTTCATATTTTTTTTAAGTATAAATTTCCTTCGATTGTCTGTAACTTTCAAAGTTGAAATCCGTTGACGCTGATTTTTGTTGCATGAGTTAACTTTGAATTCAATCTTCAAAAAAAAAGTTTTATTTTCGAACAAAAAAATTCTGAAATTTTCTTAGATTGATAAAATCGACGTATTTTTCAGAAAGCAAAACTTTGATTGCGCATTAAACCATAACTATAAAATATAGCGAAATATGGAGCGCATAAAAATCATAAACTCGCAATTTTAATAAAGTTCCTTTTTCTGCAAAAAAATTAGCTTACTGTGCTCCAAATGAAATTGAACTAGCGCTCANTATTTCTCTTGGCAAGGACATTTATAACAGTAAGAAACATTAGACTTTTCAAAAACATCTGTTTCCGGTTTAGCCAGATGCGAAAAAAGTTTACTGATTTTTATAACTCTATAAGCTACATTCACTCGAAAATCAGGAAGCATTTTAGACATTCTTCTGGTTAAATCGCAAATACTATGCTCTATGAGGGGCGATTGATATTCTAGGACAATTGTATGGTTTGTCGGTTTTCTCTCCGGTTTTTCACTATTGGCCAAGAATATATTGATTTTACTATTAACGAGAGCGCTAGGATAAGAATTCCGACCGTAAATTTCTTTCAATTCCTCAAGGGTTTCCATAAAAATTTCTTTGGAGCTACTGGCGTCAAATTCACGATGTAAATTTGTGAGAATAGCGCCTTTTTTGTATTTTGGGCTCGAAATTGATTGTTCAAAGTTTGTCATCACAGTGTTAAGGCCATTTTTTCGGTATTTTTTAAATTCTAGAACGTCACTTTTGTTTATGAAGATTGTCATATCCAAAAATGTTATGCAGTTTTCTGACATGTAATTCAGAGTGAAATTTAATGACTTATCGAAATTATTTATTTCTTTCATAAAACTTCTGACAGCGGCTTTTTTGATAATTAGACATGAGTCATCGGCGAACCTTGAGTAAAATATAATTTTTTTATTTTCAATATATTTTTTTACGATTTTTTTCTCTAAATTACCGACAAATATGTTACTCAAGGTTGGACTCAGACTACTACCTGAAATATAAGTAACAAATGACATAAAGTGACTGGTGGGCCCCCAAATCAGATGTTTGTGTGGGCAAAACTGAATTATTAGTGAAAAATGGCATAAAGTGAACTGTGGGCCCCCAGATCAAAAAACGATCTCTTTCGTGGACCTGAGAGAAACGTGGGTTGAGTTGTGAAGAGAAAAAATAGCAAAAAGTAACCGCAGGGCCTCGTAATCGATATCGACGTTTTAAATAAAGGTCCTAAGAACTCAAAGTTTCGCGCAAAAAAAGCGCAAAAGATTTTAAAAACGTTTCAAAATTAGACGCTTTAACCCTTGTGAGCATATAAAAAAAAGTTTCGTCAAAGCACCAGAGCCACAATTGTGGCTCTACTTTGAATGTTGTTTACAGAAAGCTTAAGGTAGTCGGAATTTCAATTTTTTCTGCCTAAGGAAGATGAAAGGTAATATTTTTGCATCCGAAATTTTATATTCTTGAATTTTAATTTTTAGTTCTAGAAAACATAGTGAGAAAAGCAAGGTATACCATATCACGTGATACACGATCACAATTTTCTTCACAAGTTACATTTCTGTTGGAAACGATGCACAAGTATCTGGCCTACGTCATATAGCTTTGTCCCCGCTTTGATTTATATTTCATAAATCAAAAGTATTTATAAATGAGTCGTAAATTTGATGGAAAATCATGATTTTTGATGAAAAATGTTTATTTTTCCCATAAATTCAGATTAGTTACACTTTTTTTCTCAATCAAAAATGTAATTGAAGACACCTTTGACGACAATTTATTGGATTGCATAAATTCACTTTAATATATAAGTTATTTTTTTCATGGATACTTTGAAGTTGAAAATTTTAGAAATTTCCTTTCCGAAAAAAAAATTACTCTGCACAAGTGAGTAATCTGTTACGCGACCAATATTTCTTCCCGGTACGCCACACTCGTACATAATTGTACGGAGGCACGTGTCAAAAGATCATAAAAAGCAAACCACTCGATCCGATTTAAAAAGTTTAAGGTTGATGGGCACATTAGTTCCAAACAATATCTGTCAACCTATTTTGTATTCCATAACAATATATCGATTTTAAAGTGGTCAAACACCCACACTATTCGCGCCCGCGGAAGACATTTTCGATATATTTTGTCTAATCTTCAAACCAGACATTTTCAAATTACATGTAATCACAATATTAAGTATTGAATAATTTTCTGTGACACACGATATTTAAAAAAAAATCGATTAGTATTATTCGAGATTTTATTTGTAAATTTTTTTTTCGAAATTTTTTTTATTTTTTTCTCAGCTTTAATGTCATAATTATCGCCAAATACAGATTATGAGAGATGATGTTGAAAATGATAAAGAGCAATCGAAAAGTGAATGCAATCCGGCCACAGCCGGACATGTCGGGCAAGAGCGTCCATATCCCGGTAGGTGTCCGAATATCAGGGCTTGGTATGTTCATTCAAAACAAGATAAAATCAAAAAAATATCAAAAAATAAATAATTAGAGGTAAGCTGTGATTGATTAACTTCAAGAGAAATATATTTATACTAGAGGAAATATTTATCGGTAAGTAGGGTTGATATATTATCATACCCGAGTTCAAATATATATGTTTTTTTTAATTTACAAGTTAACTTTTAGATTTTTTTCGAAATTCAATAAACTCACCGTAAAAGCGCTCGCGTCGGCAAAATAAAGTCGGATTTTATTTTTTGAAAAGATGGTTCGAATGGCCGAACAATTATTGTATCAGTGATTGGATTCGTAAATCATAATTAACACCAATAAATTTTTATCGTAAGTTTGTGAGACAAAAGTGCTACGAAAAAAAACGTTTCTCATTTTTCAAGCGCTATAACTCATAAAAAATTATCTCACAGTTATTTTATTTTAGATATTCGGAATTGCTCGTACAATTTCCAGTTCTCCCTATAAACCGATATAAAATATTTGCACACTAAATGTGAGAGGGGTTGTTTTTGAGTCGTTTCCTGACTCAAAGAAGGAGCACTCAAAATATATTTTTTGTTTGTGTCAATTTCGAGAAGTATAACTCAGAGGGTATTAATGCAAGTCCAGTTTTTAACTTGATATTTGCAAATTTCAGACAATTTTATGAAATCATGGTGAATCTCAAAATAAATATCACGGGAAAAATTATCCAGACACTTCGTGGTCGCGAAAAGACGTCAATCTCGATCAAATAGTGTACCGATGAGTGCGTACAAGGTTAAGGGGGTTGTGGTGTAGAATGTTGTAATCGCTGGGGAAATAGCCCTCTCCTCCAGCTGGACTGAAAGGGTCGATAACGGTAGATAAGAATAAATGAAGAAAAAAAATACGGGAGACTAAAACCTTCTCTATCAATTGCAAGAATTTTTTATTCTGGTGAAGGATGGTCAGCGGTACCGCCAGTTAAAAACTTCGGTAAATATATTCTCAATTCACAAACATTTGTTAATTATCGGTCAATTTTGCTTTAATTGATAACAAACAAAGATGTTTCGGAAAAGTACGATGTGTTCAAATAGGTTAACCCGCCGTCCGGTTTTAAAAAAATATCCTTCGGTTTTTAGGCGTAAAAATGAAATTCAGAAAATTTTCTTTAAAATCTGATTATAGCTCGGTCATTTTGTTTCAAATAAAATAAAACAGATCATTATGAAACGTATGAAATTCTCATAATTTACCAGAAGCTCGGTTAAAAAGTTATTCTCTGTTGTTTTTATCACGTGAAAATACGGTTATTTTGATATTAATTTCTTTGTTGGTGGTGAGTGTCTTGTGTTTGCTCAGCTCACGCCTTCGCCCACGCTCTAGAAAAGAAACCAATCAGATAATCTCGTTTAATTCTTTTTAAGAATGAATAATTGGGAGAAGGATCTAGAAATATATATTAACTATTTTCTTCCACTCATGCATTTTTTACACCCACATCCCCCTATAGTTGATTTTGACCTTCAAAACGCCAATTTGAGTTTTTCTTCATATTTCGCAGTTTTTACTCTCATAAAAGTTGTTACACCCACCATTTGGTCATTTCGTGATGAAAATCGACAAAAGCACCCTCAAATTGACCGTTGGACATAAATCTATTGGGGTAAAAAATTAAAAAAAAATTGTGACCGATCAGAAAGTCACAAGACAAAAAATTCAAAAAGCCCTTAAAAACAACTTTTAAAGTTGATACACCGGGTGTATTACACCCATAATTTCGTCATTTCGCCATGAAAATTCACCAAAGTATCTTCAAATTGACTGTTGGACATCAAGAATAATTGTTGCATAATTTGAGGGTCATGTTACATATTTCTTTGGTTTTATGAAATTTTTAAGTAAAATTTTGGAGAAATAATAAGAAATAATTAAGAAATGTGTATTAGCTCATTAAAATATTTTTTAATCTATTTAAGGAAAGATTTGAGTTCGAACTTTTATTTTTGAATTCGTAAAATTTTCAAAAAAATTCAAAACATTATTAAAATTTCACGCATTTTTCACCCAAATTTTTATTTCCTGAAATCTGTGAATAAAAACAAAAAAAATAGCCACTTTAACTTTTTTCATTCAAGTTTACATATTTTCTGACTGCTGTTTAAAAAAACATAACATGTTCATTTGTCATTTTTTGTCGAATTTTTTTAGAAATATTATGAAAAATTTTCGCAAAAATTTCAAGTCCAAAATTTTTTATTAATCCTTTTTTGAATTTTTTTTGAAAAATCAGGCCGAATCAGTTGTGTTATTTTCTTTGTATCATATATTGATTTCCGTATTTCAGACGATGGAAGGGTTCAATCGAATATCGTTTCTGAACTACTGATGAAATTTTACGGCGTGAGTCTGAAAGTGGCGTCGAAAAAAAAGCGGATTGTCGAATTTTTTCGCAGGACCACAAAAAGCTGGGGTTTGGTGACAAAAAATCGATTATTTTAATGAATTGCGTGAGCAGCGTCGATTGCGGGACCGAAAATGTTTATGAGTAGTGAAATATATATAAAAATATATCATTAAAATAAACAAATTATGAAGATGATTTGATCTTTATTCATCCTATAATTATCCAACTGATAAATTCTTTAAAAAATCTGTATTAAGAGACAAATTTCTTTAAGATAAAATATTCGTCCGAGCGCTTTACGGGGGTTCTGTGGTGTTCTAAGGAATCAACGTCGAATGAAAATTTTTTGTTTATTCCAGAATTCAGCTGATAAAAAGACAAATCAGAATTGATAATTTTCAACCAATCTATTGGTGTATTTTTGGGTTGAGCTACGGTGGGGAATGAGGCGAGGGACCAGCCGAACGCGTCGAAACATCAAGCATTTATTCACTACTGTCACCAACACCTAATTATAGCTATTACTTATTTACTAGATAAAAACAAAACAGAATAATTGTTTGTAAAACGAAATAACGTGCTAAATATATGACAATATTTCGGTAGGTTTCATACATATTCTTTTTTTATTCAATTTAAAGGCAAACATTATCGAGTTATAATTGTTATTCAATTTTGTCGTGTGTGAATTATGAGATACTATGCTTACAGTTTTTTCATGCCGTACGGGAGCCATCCTTCACCAGAATTGAAAAAAATTTACTTGCAGTTGACAGGAAGAAGGTTTTAGTCTCCCGTTTTTTTTTCCTCATTTATTTTCTTATCTGACCGTTATCGACTCTTCGAGTCCAGCTGAGGAAGGCTATTATTCCCCAGCAATTCCAACTTCTACACCCACAAAACCCCCTTAAACTCACCAAAAATCATTTAAACACATTTCTAGTTTCAAGTTCTATGTTAAAAAATGATAAAAAAAATATATTTTATGATGATTATTGTAAAAAAAAAGTTTGATCATCAAATATTAGATATTAAAAAATGGTTCGTTTTTTTTGTGACCTAGAATTGTGCTTGAGAACGCCCGCTGTGTTTCACCTTACATTGCTCTCCCGAGTTGATAACCAAGCCGGATAATAAATTAAGGAAATGATCGGTTGATCAAAATAAGCAGCTGAATTTTGCTTATTGCCCTTTAGCACTATTTAACGTCAAATATTTATAAGTTTGAAATCAAACTAGGAAATAATTCATAAAAAATGCAGGAAATTATTATTGCAATTTCTCCGGTATTGATGAAGAGATTACACCTGAAATATCCAGAGAGATTTTCAAACCAACTCTAACAAAGGAACAGGAAGTCGAACTTATTGAAAAATGTTTACAGCTAAAAGCAGAAAAAGTTTGCACTTATTTTCTGACGATCCTGCCTAGTGTAATTTGTATGTCAATAACAACATAAAACATAGACGATTGACATAAAAATTACACTAGGCAGGTTCTTCGATATATGGACCTTATTTAATATTTCATAAATGTATTTTTCTCTTATTCTTTATGTTTTTATTATATTTGTTGGTTTTTTGAGACATAAAATTTATATATTTATTTCGAGCATAGCCTATGCTGCATAGGTCTTTTTATTGACGTTTCGGCTTAACAG
>SCLH01000775.1:182650-205692 GCA_004367855.1 Oikopleura vanhoeffeni | reverse complement strand
ACTTTTTTTAGAAATATTATGAAAATTTTTCGCAAATCAAGTCCAAAATTTGTTATTAATGCTTTTTTGAAATCTTCTTGAAAAATCAGGCCGAATCAGTTGTGTTATTTTCTGGTATCTATTTGATTTCCGTATTTCAACCGATGGAAGGGTCAATCGAATATCGTTTCTGAACTACTGATGAAATTTACAACACTTGCTTGTGACACCGGTTTGTGCCATTTGGCACGCAATTTATAAAATTTTTATTTTTTTTAAAAAATCTCAATTAAATATCGGGTGTTATACTACTTTTCTTTTCAAAGTCAGGAGATTTATCGATATTTAAACGCAATTGAAAGTCAATTTTTTTCCTAAAAAGCTGTTTTTCTCTTTTTTTCATGAAAAAAAAACTTTCATATTAAGGAAATTTTTTCATATGGATAATGATTCTCCCACTAATTAGCGCATAACACCCGAAAATGCCTGATGTTTATAAATATCGCCCTCAAAAAAAAATTCTCACATTGGATCAAGTTGGAAATGGAATTATAATGAAAAGTGGTTTTAGATACTTAAATATGTTGAGAAATTAAAAATATAAACGTTTGCAAGAATGAACACTTTATTGAAGAGAAAAAATAAAAAAATAAATTTTCACATATTTTTCTTTCATAAATCACTCCGAAAAAATGTACCAATCTGCCACATCGCTTGAAACATCTGAAAGCATAATTGAGGTCTCTAGAAAATTTTCCAGTGCAATTTTTCTTTAGTTTCTGTCTATATTTCGTTAAAATTTTACCAAATTATTTAAAATTTGCAAAGTTGTAAGTTTTCTCAATTATTTGTAAATTTTTTTGAGAAAAATTTCAAATTATCTTGAAAATATTGAAAATTTTCCAGAAGGTTGTTAAATTTTAAAAAAATGTCAAATTTTTCAAATTTAGAACTCTGACATCAGTTGTATCCTTACAGTGATTAATTCATTGATTTTGACGATTTTGCTCTCTTGCGCTCCCTAAATGAAAATTCGAAAAAAAGAGAAATGTCGTTTGAGAATTATTGAAAGAGCTCAATTATGCCATCAGATGTGTCAAATTATCGACCGTCTGTTTTATAGACTTGCCACCAGTTTTATAAAAAAAATCGAAAAAAAAGTCATAAAATTTCAAAATTTTACTTAAAAATTCATAAAACCAAAGAAATATGTAACATGCGACATGTTACATGCCCTCAAATTATGCAAAAATTATCTTTGATGCATTTTGCAACTTTGACAGCAATATAAAGACTCTGACAGCAGTTGTGTCTCTACAGTGTTTAATTCGTTGATTTTGATGATTTTGCTCTCGTGCGCTCCCTAGACAGAAATTAAGAAAGAAAAGAAAAATTGCACTGGAAAACTTTCTAGAGACCTCAATTATGCTTTCAGATGTTTCAAGTAATCACTCGTCTGTTTATTAGACTTGCCACTGGTTTTACAGCGAAAAAAGGTCCTTAACTCGTAGACTCGATTTCCGGCAAGTAGTGAATCGAGCCATATAGCAAAGTTTCATTATCAACATACATTTTTCAATAGCTTAAAATAATATTCAGCCAATTTGCTATACAAATGAAATAACAAAATAAACTTTTAAACGAATTTAAAGGCATTTAATAAGGATAAGAAAACAAAAAGTTGCGAAATTCACTATGACTCGACTATAAAAGTGCAATAATGAGATGAAATTAAACCTTAATTTATATTTGCACAATTTACCTCATATAAACTTCAAATGATTTTCTATCGGTTTGTCTAAACATAATATATGTTTTATACAAAATTATTTAGTAAAATCTCTCTTTAATTTTTGTGAATTATTATTGTGTTGTGAATATGGAATCCTTCTGCGATCGCGCCTACGTGATCACGTAGCGTCTCATATTATGATTTTTATCAAAGTTTTACCTTGAGAAATGCTTTATTTAAACCGGAGGCCATACTTAGAAATCTTAGAAATTCGTTACGATTCCTTTAAGGGTCTCCGCATATTTTGATACTTTGAAAAAAAAAAATTTTAGTATCAATTTACAGTAATTTGAAAAGTACTCAAATTACGTCAAAAAAATTCCAGGTCAACTTCAAACGTTTTTAAGACTTTTTCTCATAACACTAAAGTCCGAATAAAATCACATGACGAAATAATCCAAAAATAGGTTTAAATATGTCATAAATAAATCCTTATTTCTTGAAAATAAGATCACTGACGTGTTTGGAAAATATTATTATGTTTAAAACTCTTAAATAGGTGTTTATTGGCCCAAAAAAATTTTCGGCGTAATTTGATCACTATTTGTTTACTTTCACCAAAAACTTATTTCCTAATTGAAGTCACGTGATCGCTTTTGGACTTTGGTGTAATGAGAAAAAAGTCTTATAAAACTTCTAAAGAACCATTACACTTCTTTCAAAAATTGATTTAAGCAATTTTGGAAAAACAGTACTACTTTACCAACCTTATTCTTAAATATACGTCACGTGATCATTTTCGGCTATGATGTAATGAAAAAATGTCTTAGAATTTTTTTCCTGATCACGATGTAAGGTTAATTTTTGTATTTAAAAAAATTTTGCAAAAAATAATACTGTAATACAGTAAAAATTTTCCAAAAAAACGCACAAAACGTCATTTTGCTTCAAGTTAATCGATACACTTATAACTGATCCTTGTCATTAATGTTTAAGCATCGTAAAATGCGATTTAATGGTGAATGGTCACTACTTGCCGGAAAATCGAGTCTACGAGTTAATGACCTCTTTTTTCGCTGTAAAAACCAGTGGCAAGTCTAATAAACAGACAGTGATACTTGAAACATCTGAAAGCATAATTGAGGTCTCTAGAAAGTTTTTCCAGTGCAATTTTTCTTTTCTTTCTTAATTTCTGCTTAGGGAGCGCACGAAGAGCAAAATCATCAAAATCAACGAATTAAACACTGTAGAGACACAACTGCTGTCAGAGTCTTTATATTTGCTGTCAAAGTTGAAAATGCATTCAAAGATAATTTTTGCATAATTTGAGGCAGTAACATGTCGCATGTTACATATTTCTGGTTTTATGAATTTTTAAGTAAAATTTGAAATTTTATGACTTTTTTTTCGATTTTTTTATAAACTGGTGGCAAGTCTATAAAACAGACGGTCGATAATTTGACAACATCTGATGGCATAATTGAGCTCTTTCAAATAATTCTCAAACGACATTTCTCTTTTTTTCGAATTTTCATTTGAGGAGCGCAAGAGAGCAAAATCGTCAAAATCAATGAATTAATCACTTAAGGATACAACTGATGTCAGAGTTCTAAATTTGAAAAATTTGACATTTTTTTTAAAATTTAACAACCTTCTGGAAAATTTTCAATATTTTCAAGATAATTTGAAATTTTCTCAAAAAAATTTACAAATAATTGAGAAAACTTACAACTTTGCAAATTTTTAATAATTTGGTAAAATTTAACGAAATATAAAATTTTTTTCTAATTTAGTATGAAGAAAATTGTTTAATTTTTGAAAACGAGTTTGCCGATTTGAAACACAGTTTTAAATTTCTTAATTTCTAAGAAATTCACAAAAAATTAAAACAAATGTTTAAAATTTTGAATTGCTTAAAAAAAAAAATAACAAAATTTTTAAAAAATTTTTCGAAAATTTGCAAATTTCTAGAAATTTCACAAAAAGTTTAGGAAAAAATTTACAAATATTAAAAAATTTCCAAATTCTTGTTTTATTTGAACAAAAATTTCCAACTATGAGAATAGTTTAAATTTTTAACGAAGTGTAAATAAGAAGAAAACTATAATATTTTTTTAAAAAATTCAGAAATTATTAAAAAAAAATTTTTTTTTAAATTAAATGAATTTGTCCTAAAAAAATAATTTTTTTTCCAAAGTTTGACAATGTTTCTTTACTTCGAATTTTAAGAATTAAACTTTCATTGAAACCTGACAATTTTCCTAGAAATTTAGAAATATTTTTTGAAAATTCGACAAATTTCTTGAACATCTTCAAATTTTTTTGTAAATTTTGAAAAAAATCAATCAAATTTTTCAAATTTTTATTGAAAAAAACTGTTAAAATTTCTGACAAAATTCGCAATTTTTCAAATTATTCTTGAAAATATTGAAAAATTTTCCAGAAGGTTATCCTCCTTACAGTGATTAATGTCGTTGATTTTGACGATTTTGCTCTCTTGCGCTCCCTAGATGAAAATGCGAAAAAAAGCGAAATATCGTTTTGAGAATTATTGAAAAAGCTCAATTATGCCATCAGAATGTGTCAAATTATCAACCGTCTGTCTATATAGACTTGCCATCAGTTTTAAAGAAAAAAATTCTAAAAAAAAGTTATTACAAATTTAAAAATTTTTACTTTAAAAAATTCATAAAACCAAAGAAATAGTAACATGCCTTCAAATTATGCAAAGATTATCCTTGATGCATTTTGCAACTTTGACAGAAATATAAAGACTCTGACAGCAGTTGTGTCTCTACAGTGTTTAATTCGTTGATTTTGACGATTTTGCTCTCGTGCGCTCCCTAGACAGAAACTAAAGAAAAATTGCACTGGAAAACTTTCTAGAGACTCCAATTATGCTTTCAGATGTTTCAAGCGATGTGGCAGATTTGGTACATTTTTTCGGAGTGAATTTATGAAAGAAAAATATGTGAAAATTTTATTTTTATTTTCTTCTCAATAAAGTGTTTCATTCTCTGCAAACGTTTATTATTTTTTAATTTCTCAACATATTTAAGTATCTAAACCACTTTTCATTATAATTCCATTTCCAACTTGATCCAATGTTGAGAATTTTTTTTTGAGGGCGTATTTATAAACATCAGGCTTTTTCGGGGTGTTATGCGCTAATTATGGGAGAAATCATTATCCATATGAAAAAATTTCCTTAATATGAAAGTTTTTTTTTTCATGAAAAAAAGAGAAAAAACAGCTTTTTAGGAAAAAAATTGACTTTCAATTGCGTTTAAATATCGATAAATCTCTGACTTTGAAAGAAAAAGTATGTATAACAGCCCGATATTTAATTGAGATTTTTAAAAAAAATAAAAATTTTTATAAATTGCGTGCCGAAATGGCACAAACCGGTCTGTCACAAGCGAAGTGTTTGTACCGCGTGAATCGGAAGTGGCGTCGAAATCGCGCCAGATAGAAAACCATACTCGCAGTGTTATCAAAACAAAGTTAATCGGGCGTGAACTGATGACGCATCAATTAAATAACAAGAGCCAATGGCGAGCTCGAGATTCCATGAAAAATCCTCAAAAATAGCCTTAAATGAAAATTTCGAAATACATTATGTTTAAAATTTTCTTTAATGAAAAATGAGCTATCAAATTTGTATGTAGAAATAATCTAAAAACTCTAGAAGTTCCACTAAAGCGCGCGCTGAGACTTATCTCCCCCAAAAAATAGCCTCAAAATAAAATTTCAAAGTAATTATGTTTAAAAATTTCTTTAATGATAATTAGCTATGAAATTGTATGCAGAAATCTTAAAAATTGTAGAAATTCCACTAAAGCGCCCGCTGAACTAATCTCTCCCAAAAAATAGCCTCAAAATAAAAATTTCAAAAATACATTATGTTTAAAATTTCTTTAATGATAAATTAGCTATGAAATTTGTATGCAGAATTCTTATAAATTCTAGAAATTGACATTGAAGCGCGCCTTTAGCTTAAGCTGATCCCCTAAAATGCCAAAAAAAATAAGGTTCAGAAAATAAGTGCAAACTTTTTCTGCTTTTAGCTGTAAACATTTTTCAAATCAGTTCGACTTCTGTTCCTTTGTTAGAGTTGGTTTGAAAAACTCTCTGATATTTCAGGTGTTAATCTCTTCATCAATACCGGAGAAATTGCAATAATAATTTCCTGCATTTTTTATGAATTATTTCCTAGTTGCTTTCAACTTATAAATATTTGACGTTAAATAGTGCTAAAAGGGCAATAAGCAAAATTCAGCTGCTTATTTTGATCAACCGATCATTTCCTTAATTTATTATCCGGCTTGGTTATCGACTCGGGAGAGCAATGTTAAGGTGAAACACAGCGGGCGCTTCACAAGCACAATCTAGGTCACAAAAAAAACGAAACCATTTTCAATATCTAATATTTGATGATCAAACTTTTTTTTACATACTAATCATAAAATATATTTTTTTTTTATCATTTTTAACATAGGAACTTGAAACCAGAAATGTGTTTTTAATGATTTTAGGTGAGTTTAAGGGTTTGTGGTGTAGAATGTTGGAATTGCTGGGAAAATAGCCCTCTCCTCTAGCTGGACTCGAAGAGTCGATAACGGTACAGATAAGAATAAATGAGAAAAAATACGGGAGACTAAAACCTTCTCTGTCAACTGCAAGTAAAAATTTTTTTCAATTCTGGTGAAGGATGGCTCACCGGTACGGCATCGAAAAAACTGGTTAAAAATTATGTTCTCAATTCACACAAAACAATTTGTTAAAATCTCGATCAATTTTGCTTTAAATTGAATAAAACAGAAATGTATGAAACCTATCGAAAATATTTTCATATTAGCACCGTCTATTTCGTTGTAAAAAATTTTCTCTGTTTGTTTTATAGAAAATAAGTTCATACGATATACTTTTAGTGTGTTGGTACTAGTTGATAAAGTCAGTTTTCGGGATCGCGTTGGTTGTCACTTCCCTCAATTCCCCCACCTAGCGCTCAACCAAAAATAAACAATTGATTGGTTGAAAATCAATTCTTGATTTGTTTTTTATACAGCCTGATTCTGGAAAAATAAAACCAAAGAATTTTCTTCGACGCTTGTTCCCATTAACACCCACAACCCCCTTAAGCTGCTGCCCTGACGAGGGATATTATTATTAAAGAGAATTGTCTCTTAAACAGATTTTTTTAAAGAAGGTTTTTCAGTTAGTATAATTATGGTCATGAATGAAAATCAAATCATCTTCATATTGTTTATATTAATATTATATTTTATTGGATAATTTCCATACTATTAAACATTTTCGGTCCGCCTCGATCTCGACGCTGCTCACGCAATTCATAAAAATATCGATCTTTGTCACCACAAACCCCCCCCCCGCTTTTTGTGTCCGCGAAAAAATTCGACATTCCGCTATTTTTTTCGACGCGCACATTTCAGACTTCATNAACACATAATATTTCACAAAAAATTTAAGAGAGATTTTACTAGATAATTTTGTATAAAACATATAATTATGTTTAGACAAACCGATAGAAAATCATTTGAAGTTTTATATGAGGTAATTGCAAATATAAATTAAGGTTTAATTTCATCTCATTATTGCACTTTTATAGTCGAGTCATAGTGAATTTCGCAACTTTTTGTTTTCTTATCCTTATTAAATGCCTTTAAATTCGTTTAAAATTTTATTTTGTTATTTCATTTGTATAGCAAATTGGCTGAATATTATTTTAAGCTATTGAAAAATGTATGTTGATAATGAAACTTTGCTTATATGGCTCGATTTATAGAATGGTCACTAGTTGCCGGAAATCGAGTCTGAGTACAGATTCATGTCTAAAGTCTACGAGTTAAATTCCAAAATTTTACTTAAAAATTCATAAAACCGAAGAAATATGTAACATGACCCTCAAATTATGCAAAAATTATCCTTGATGTCCAACAGTCAATTTGAAGATATTTTGGTGAATTTTCATGGCGAAATGACGAAATGATGGGTGTATCAACTTTAAAAGTTGTTTTAAGGGTTTTTTAAATTTTTTTGTCCTGTGATTGTTTGATTGGTCAAGTTTTAATTTTTTTTTACCCCAATGGATTTATGTCCAACGGTCAATTGAAGGGTGATTTGGTCGGGACCGGGACGGGATCGGGATTTAATTTTTCACTTAAGTCGGGACCGGGTCGGAATCGGGATTGAAGTTGAAAATTTCGTCGGGATCGGGTCAGGATCGGGATTTGATCAGGATCCCGAGTGTTTGAACATTTTCCGTGGTAGAAAATTATTATGTGAAATATTAAAAATAAATTTTGAAAACCATAAATATTCATAGCAAAAGCATTTCTGGCCAATCATAACGTTGCCTATTACGCTAACTTAAAGTTAGAATATTGTCATTTGACAAATAATACTTTATTTAACTATTATTAAATTTAATGGCAAGTAGTGACCATTCTTATAAATCGAGCCATAATCATATAAGCAAAGTTTCATTATTAACTCGTAGACGCTATTTCCGGCAAGTAGTGACCATTCACCATTTTATCGCATTTTACGACGCTTAAACATTGATGACAAGAGTCTAAGACTGATGAAAAAATTCTAAGACTTTTTTTCATTACATCATAGCCCAAAAATGATCACGTGACCGTATATTCAAGAAATAAGGTTGGCCAAAATAGTACCGTTTTTTTTTTAATTGCTTAACCCGTGTGAGCACAGAGCCTATATATAGGCTCAAGCATACTTAAAATCATCTAAAAAGGGCAAAAAAACATCGTAGAATTGTCTCGTTCAAATAAATTATAAAAAATTTTGCGGCGATTCCAAAAAAATTACTCATTTTTTTTGGAAATTTTGTTCAAATGTTACGGGGGGTTGATTTTTTGAGATTTTTTTCCAATCTTTTACTTCTAAAAACAACAAATGCGACCTATTAAGGGGTGGTGTTAGTGATTTTTGTGATTTCAGAGGCTTCGTACGGTTAGACAAATGCAGACTGGACATTTTTGAAACTGACATTAGGAAGATCTATCTTTGATCTCGCGATTCCATTATACAATTTAGTACCACTACCTCCAACCATCTGGTTAACCGCGGTTAAACACGAGTCCCTCAGCTTTTTTCAAAGAAACAAGAGCTTATATCGGAAAGTTTTGACATTTTGTGAAACTCGCGGAAGTGTCTGAATTTTAGTGGTTATTCTAGTGGTTCTATTTTTTGGATTTTTGTCTCAGAGCGCTACAATTGGGTCGAATGTGTCGAAAAATGGTGTTTTTCGACGTTTTGATATGAGGCTTTTTCTGTGGAAACGCCAAAAACGTAATTTTTGGAATATAGGAAGCTCAAGGTGCCTCACATATCACCTTGGTTGTAGTTTTTCGAAAATTTCGGCCCTGATTGGCTGTTAATCGACAAAAAAGTGCGCGAAAATGACAATTTTGAAAAATAAAAGTGATAACTAGAAAATTTAAAATGCCACCAAAAGATGTCCTTGGGTATGATTTGCTGGAAACGATATTTGGAAATATGGTCTGATTTTGACCACAGCGGATTTTAAGAAAAAATTTAAATTTCATCAAAATTTTTTTGATCTCTAGCACCGTTAGTGTTCAAAATCAGACCAGTTTGCTAATATCCGTTACTAGCAAATCATACCAAGGAATCTTTTGGTGGGCATTTTAAATTTTCTAGTTATCACTTTTTTTCAAAATTGTCATTTTTGCGCAACTTTTTGTCGATTAAAGCCCAAGCAGGCCGAAATTCGAAAAACTTCAAACCAAGGTGATATGTGAGGCACCTTGAGCTTCCTATATTCCAAAAATGACGTTTCTTGGCGTTTCCACAGAAAAACCTTATATCAAAACGTCCGAAAAACGCCCTTTTCGACACATTCGACCCAATTGTAAGCGCTCTGAGACAAAAAATCGAAAAAAAAGAACTAAGGTACTAAAATTCAGAACACTTTCCGGAGTTTCACAAAATGTCAAAATTTACGATATAAGCTCTAGGATCCTTGTTTCTTTAAAAAAGCTGAGGGACTCGTGTTTAACCGTGGTTAACCAAATAGTGGGTGGTAGTGTACTAAACTGTCTAATGGAATCGCGAGATCAAAGATAGATCTTCCTAATGTCAGTTTCAAAAAATGGTCCAGTCCTGCATTTGTCTAACCGTACGAAAGCCTCTGAAATCACAAAAATCACTAACACGCACCCCTCTTAAGGGGGTGATCGTCGAATTTTAAGGTTTTTCAATAGCCAATTGTCGCAAAAGTCACAATTGTTGACCAACTTTTTACCTCTCTTTGATATATTAAAACAAAAATCTTGCATCCTAAATGCGATCCTATGTTAACTAGTGCAAAATATAGCTTTTTGGTGATTATGAAGCCAAATCAAAGAATTTTTTTTAAAAAACCCATCATATAGTCTGCTCACGTTCTGTCCGGTTAATTTGAATCAATGAATCATTTGTTAAACCTTGAAAACTCAGGGAGGAGATACACTTTTGAAAAAATAATTCTGTCACTTTTGTAAGCACGTTTCTGATTGGACGAGCTATCCGTCATTTTTGATTGTTTTTTAGGAATGCAAGATTTTTGTTTAAATATATCAAAGAGACGTAAAAGTGGTCCAACGATTTGTACTTTTGCGACAATTGGCTACAGCGGGGTGCGGCGTATAGTTATACGCGTATAGTTGGAACCCGAGATACAAACTACGTAAGCCTCCGCAAAACCTACGCTTTTTGAAAAATATTTAATTCGTTCCTTGGCGTGGCGGCGTATAGTTATAGGAAAAAGATAGGGGCTTTTTTTCGAACGTTCCTAGGCAAAAGATAGGCGTTTTTCACCAGATTTCAGACCAAGATTCTCCTGTCGGGGCGACAATGAAAAATACATTTTTTTAAAAAACATGTTCAGATTGACCAAATGGTGTCGGTATTTCAACAAGTTTAAAAACATGTTTTCAAGTCATACTATCATGTGTACATCTTAGAGATTTTTAACCGAAACATTAATTTTTTTACCAAAAATCCACCAAAAATTCTTACTCTGACCAACCTTAACTCAATACATGTATAAACTCTAGAATACTGTTTAAATTGACCAATCAGCAGTGGTCTTATTTTTTTTCTTTGAAATCTTCTTTGAATTCATGTTTTTTTTTAATTTACTTTATTTCATTTTTTCGATGAAATCAAATTTATACATACACTAAAAATTTCTCTAGAAATATATGTAAAATTACCCTTAAATCACCATAAATTCTTTCTTTGCCATATTTTTAAGCAATTTTTAACTCTAGAGATATTGTACAAATTGACCAATCAGAGCACATTTCCCAGAAGTACGCGTATAGTTAGAAAGTACGCGTTAGTTAGAATTACGCGTATAGTCCGGGTTTTGGCGACGAACTTTCTAACTATACGCCGCACCCCGCTGTATTTAAAACCCCTTAAAATGCGACGACCACCCCATTAAGGAGGTGGTGGCAGTGAATTTTTACATTTGGAGGCTTGGTACGGCCAAACTAATGAAGATGAGGAATTTCTGAGGAAAGTTAATGAAAGATCTATCCTTAATCTCGCGATTCCATTGCCACTTGAGTACTACTCAACACTAACCACTTGATTAACAGCGGTTAACACTAGTCCCCTGGCTTTTTTCAATTAAAGAAGGATCCTAGTTTTATTTTGGAAGAAATTAAGATTTTGTGAAACTCCCGGAAAGTGTCTGAATTTTAGTGGGCTTGGTTTCTATTTTTTCGATTTTTGTCTCAGAGTGCTAAAATTGGTTCAAATGTGTCGAAAAAGGGTGCGTTTTTGACGTTTTGATATAGGCTTTTTTTATGGTAATGCCAGAAAGTCATTTTTGGAATATAGGAAGCTCAAGGTGCTCACATATCAATCTGGTTTGTAGTTTTTCCAATTTCGGTCTGATTAGGCTGTGAATAGACCAAGAAATGCGCGAAAATCACAATTTTGAAAATAAAAGTTATAATTGGAAAATTTAAATGCCACCAAAAGATTCCTTGGGTATGATTTGCTGAAAACGATATAAGCAACTATGGTCTGATTTTGACTACGGCGGATTCTAGAAAAAATTTAAAGTTTTTCATCAAAATTTTGTTTTGGTCTCTAGCACCGTATGTGTTAAAAATCAGTTCATAGTTGCTAATATCGTTTCCACCACTGTGAGCTTGTGTCACGTGATTTGCTATACCTTGCCTTTCTCACTTAATTTTCTAGAACTAAAAATCAAAATTCTAGAATTAAAAATGTCAAATGCAAAAATAAAACCTCTCAACTTCCTTATGCAAACAAAATTGAAACTTCAACTACCTTGAGCGTTCTGTAATCAACATCGAAAAAAACCCTATATATAGGCTCTGGTGCCTTGGCGAAACTTATTTTTTCTGTGCTCACAGGGGTTAAAACACTTTTTAAAAAAAGTGAAGAGGTTTTTTAAGAAGTTTTTAAGACTTTTTTCTATTACACCAAAATCCGAAAACAATCACGTGACCTTGAAATTAATAAATAAGGTTTTAGCTCAAGTACCCAAATAGTACTCAAATTACGCCGAAAAATTTTGAGGACTAATAAACACATAATCTAAGAATTTTGAGCATAACGGCAGTTTCCAAAAACGTCACGTGATCTTATTTTTCAAGAAATAAGGATTAATTTATGGCATATTCCAAACCTAATTTTTAAATTATGTCGTCACGTTATTTTATTCAGACTTTGCTGTAATGATAAAAAACTCTTCCCAAAATTTTTTTTTATGTAATTTGAGTACTTTTAAAAATACCGTATATTGTGTACCGTATATCAAATTACCGTTAATTTCATCGTAGAGACTCGTAATTACTTTGAAAAGAATTGAAAGGGTCGACTTTCTGATGAACATATTAGCAACTATGGGTCAATTATGTACTGAATGGTCGCCAGAGATTAACAATTTCCCTGTGAAATTTCAAAAATTTGACCATTTTTCGCTCTCTAGTGACCGTTCAGTACATAATTAAGTCATAGTTGCTAATATTTTAATTTTCGACCTCTCCGAATCTTTTGAGGGTACTTACAAGCTTCTACGATGAACTAAATGTCTTTTTATTCATCGAAATTATTTTATTTTAATTATATAGCAAATTGTCTGAATTGTATTTGAAAATAATAAAAAATGTATGTTAATAATCAAACTTTGCTTATATGGCTCGCTTAATAAGAATGGTCACTACTTGCCGGAAATAGAGTCTGGGTACAGATTAACTTCTGAAATCTACGAGTTAACATACATTTTTTATTATTTGAAAATACAATTCAGCCAATTTGTTATAAAAATAAAATAATTTTTTTTTCGATGAATAAAAAGGCATTAAATGAGAATAAGAAAAAATAAATTCGCGAACATGACCTCCAGTTACACACAAAAGTGCAATAATAATATGAATTCAAACGTTTATTTATATTTTAAACTACTGCATAGTAAACTTCAAATTATTTTCTATAACTATTCAAAAATAATTATTTGTTTTTTACAAAATTCTCTAGTAAAATGACTCTTAAATTGGTGGGAAATAATTCATTTTCGGTCAAAGTTCAAGGCCAATTTCAAGTTCATCGTTTATATTCACGGTATAAGTGAACACGACCGTCTTATTATTTGGCTCGAAAATATTTTACATGTTTCTGATTGTCGCTGCGCTTTTGATAGTGAGAACATAAATTAAGGCTTTAATTTGACTTAAATAATACCAAACAGAAAGTGAGACTATGTATCTGAGTTTATAAAGGTTTATTATGACATAATAAAATTAAATAGAAAAGAAATGAAAAGAAATTGAATAAAAATCTAATTATTCATTAATGAGGTCGATTTCGAGAAGTGAAATTTCATTTGGTGGATTTTCTTCGATTTCAAACTTATCTAAAGTACCAATTTTGTAAGCTGTTTCGATACCGACTGAAAGTTGAAGTTCAAGCGTTACATTTTTGTAGATTTCATAAATTTTATCGGATCGAAGATTTTTTATTTGCAAAATAATTCTCAGCCGATTATCTAAAATCTCTTTCAAAAGCAAGAAATTTTTACTGTATTACAGTACTTTTTTTTTGCAAAAATAGTACTGTTTTTCTTCAAAAATTACTTAAATCAATTTTTGAAAGAAGTGAAGTGGTTTTTTAGAAGTTTTTAAGACTTTTTCTCCATTACATCAAAGACCAAAAACAATCGCGTGACCTTTAAATCAAAAAATAAGGTTTTGGGTCAAGTACATAAATAGTAGTCAGATTTAACCGAAAAATTTTGTAGGGTAATAAACATCTAATTTCAGAGAACATAATGGTATCTTCCAAAATAGTCACGTGATCTTATTTTTCAAGAAATAAGGATAAATATATGACATATTTCAGACCTTATTTTTGAATTATTTTGTCACGTGATTTTATTTGGACTGTACCGTAATGAGAAAAACGTCTTGAAAATGTTTAAAGTTGACCCTGGAATGTTTTTGGCGTAATTTGAGTACTTTTTCAAAGTACCGTATATTGTTTACCGTATATCAACTTACCGTAAATGTCAAAGTTCATCGTAGAGACTAGTAACTTACTAGTAGTAAGTACCCTCAAAAAAATCGGAAGAGCCGACTTTCTCATGAAAATATTAACAACTATGGCCCATAGACTCTATGGGTCAATTATGTACTGAAAGGTCGCCAGAGAGCAACAATCACCTTGTGAAATCTCAAAATTTTGACTATTTTTTGCTCTCTAGTAACCGTTCAGTACATAATTCACCCATAGTTGCTAATATTTTCATTAAAAAATCGACCTCTCCGATTATTTTGAGGTTACTTACAAGCTCATACGATGAACTTAAAAGAAGGTGAAATTGGCCTTGAACTTTGTCATTCATAATAGTTTTATTTTTTTATTTTTAAGGAGCTGATTTTGTGAAAATTTAATAAAAACATCCATTTTTTTTTTCAGTTTTAGCACCCAAGGTTCGATACTGCAAATTTGAAAATGTCAAATTTAGCCCTAATGCGTATTAATTATGCCCTTGATTGTGTGAATCGTGCTAAAAAGAGAGATTTTTATATTTTATTATCGCCATTTGATGCCTTCATATTACTTTTTTTCACATTTTGTTTTGATACGATTGTAGGAAATTATCAGAATTACCATATAATCAAGTGAAAAATATATGTTGATAATGAAACGAAGGTTATACGCTAGATTTAAACACCATGGTCACGCGTGACCGTGAAAAGACTGTGAGTCCAGAAGTTGTTCCGGATTGTAGGAGTTAAGAAGACAAAACAAAGCATTTTCATTGGCTGCAGTATCCATAGCGTCGTAAGGGAACGAGGCACAAACAAAATGAGACATCCTGTATATACAGGATGTCACGTTTTTACTGGATTTTTGTCTGGTGTAACAAGAAATCGCATGCGCTGATTGGGCAGAAATTAATGCAACAATAAAATTTACTAATCAGCACTCACGATTTCTGAAATAATATTTTCGAAAATTATAAAAAAATTAGAATTTTTTTTTTCATTCTTTTAAGTTACCTGATATATCCATACGAAAAATTAAAAAATTACTCATTGATAGGAACAATGTTTGAGAATTTAAGGGGGGTTGTGGGTGCAAAATGTTGAGATTATTTATGGTGTGGCGAGTTTCGCGAACCAATAAGAGAAAAATATGAAAGACCAAAACCTTCTCCTTTGACTGCAAGTTAAATGTATTGAGTCTGCTTAATTTCAAGATTTTAAATTTGTATTATTTGTTTCTTCCCGACAAATTTTAACCCGAATTAAGATGGATACACTAAACCGGGAACCCTGCTTGCTATTATGGGGAGTTCTGGTGCTGGGAAAACAACTTTTATGAATACGCTGGCTCGAAGAAATTTAGCTGGGCTAGAAGTTGAAGGTGAAATCAACTTGAATGGTATTCCTTCATCACCAGAAAATATGCAAAAACTATCAGGTGAAACCCTTTTCTTCAATTAATGTTTCTTGATTTTTTTTAAAGGTTATATCCAGCAAGAAGATGTTTTTGTAGCTGCAATGACGGTGAAAGAACATTTAATTTTTCATGCAAGACTACGAGTTGCAAGATTATCTCGTAAAGATATGATGGAACGAGTCAATAGACTAGTGAGAATGATGGGGCTAGGACATTGTATCCATACTTTAATTGGAAAAGCCGGGTTGACAAAGGTTTGATAATAATCTTAAAAAACCATTAAGGGGGTAGTCGTCAATAATTTGGAGTCAAGAACAAATTTTATTAAGATGATTTTTTTATGACAATATAAAAAAATACAAGCATTTTGATTGTCTTTTTTCCCTCACACGTGGTCAGAAAAGCACTTTTCGATCTGTTTGAAAATAGTATTTTGCACATATTTTGTGACTAGACAAAAATCTCACAAAAGCGCTAGTTGGGCTCTCGACGAGGTCTTCGCTGCACACTCATATCGTTTTGAAAGTCCTGACTAAAAAATCATGAGAGGAGTAGGCTTTTGCGCGAAGCCCTTAAAACAGACTTAAAATCCGTTTTTTGATGATTCTGGAGACAAATCTAAAAAATTTGATAAAAGCTCTTGTTGGGAGACGCGCAAATACTGTCTGATTCGTTTAAACACCCAATTATTGTTTTGTTTTCAAAAATCTCGGAGGAGTAAGTTTTTGCTTGAAAATATCACTTTTGTTTGAAGCTCGTTTCTGATTGGACGATCGATTGGTGACTTCCTATTTTTTCCCAGTCCAAGATTTTTGTTCCAATATTTTAGAAAAACTTTTTGGTCTATCTATGCGTATATTATATAAAGCCGATTTACTAGATAGCCTATTTACTGTATGACTCATTTAAAAAAAAACCGATTAACATTTAGCTAATTTTGCTAGATGATTCACTATTTAGCCGATTTACCGCCTTACCCCTCCAGATAGAACCAATTGTAAAACTAAAAAAATACTTTTCATACTTACTTTGGATCCTAGTACAAATGTATAAATAAATTTTGGCGTTAGGGGAGTACCTGACGGACCTTATATCTCAACACTCAGACATGGTAGAAAGCTAATTTTAACTTAATTCTCAATTTTGTTATCGGTTTCATTCCAAAAAATTAAAAAAAAAAATGTTTGATATAAAATTTTTTTCGAAATTTCCTATTTTTTCTGAGTATAATTTTCCTTCTACAGTACAGTACAGGCTATAACTTCTAAAGTTATACCCCGTTAACGCTATTTTTTGTTGATTGAAAAAATTGGGGTACCTGACGAACGTTATATTTCGGGAACCATATATCCCTTGATCACTTTTTGGTTAGAATTGCTAAGACCACAACGTTTAAAGGTAGTAGTGGCTACGCATTCTGACCAAAAAGTGATAAAGGGATATGGTAGAATCTTAATTTTTGCTGCATTCAAAATTTTGTTAACGGTTTGCTTACAAAACAATTACAAAATTAAAATTTTGACCGAAAAAAACTCATAAATTTGCAAAATTTCAGTTTTTTTAAGTATTTTTTCCAAATAATTGATTAAAACTCGTGAAATAGACATCGGATCTGATTAATTTTTTTGTCATTTTAAAATTTTAATGCTGATACATCGTAAAAATAAAATTTTTGGAATTTTCTTCGAAAATAATTTTGCAAACTTGAGAAAAAAACATATTTTTGCCGAATTTTGAAGTAATCTAAACTTCAAGCACCTCGTAATCATAACTTAACAAGATACAAAATTTGCTCGGATATTCTCCGAATATGTTCGATTATTAAAAAAACACTTTCGGAAATTTTTTTGACTTCAGATTTCGAGTTAAAATGTTTTAAGCCGTGGAGTGCCAAAACAGCCATTTTGAGCGAGCACTTTTCAACGAGTTACGGACAAATATAGGATATATTTTAAAAAATTTTCGGTATATCTCCTTTATTTTAAAAATTACATTTATATGCCCCCAAGAATAAAAAAAATGTTGTAATACCTCGCCAATGTAAATGTATTAAAAAAAAAATGTAGAAATCGACTTTTCTGTACCGTATAATATACCAGTCGATCAGCAAAAAACTTCTGGGACTTTTTTTGAAAATTAAACCAGATATCTTTGCGGGTCCCAAAATATGAAAATCTCGAAGGACTGCGTCAAGCACAGACGTTGTAAAAAATCACAATGGCGTCAGGCTACTTCCCTTAAAGTGACTCCTTTACAAGGGTGGTTCGTCGCAAATGATGGCTCAGAAACAAATTTTCCTAATTTTTATTTTTTATTGCCTTTTTTATGAAATATGAAATTACAAGCATTTGGTAGTCGTTTTTATTTTGATAAAAATGGCTTAGGAAGCCACTTTTTGATTGCAGTTCAAAAATATTTCGTATGAAAAAAAGTAGAAAATTTCTGATTTTTGAAATTTTGAAAACACGATTTACAGAAAATACGAGCTCAAAAATTTGGCAACAAACTCTCTATACTGATTGCACGAACTTCTCAGTTGCACATGCATAATGTTATGTTTCGAATGTGTTACAAATAAAATCCCAGAGAGGAGATTACATTTTTGATTGAGGACCCCTAAAATAGAGTCAAAATACTCGTTTTTTGCGTTGATTTGTTGGTGATTCTTGAAGCCAATTCAAGAAATATTGGACAAAACTCCTCTATACTGATCTGCCCGGGCCTATTCAGGTACACATTCATATAAGTCACGTATTTGCTAACCTGAACTCAGGTGAGATACATTTTGAAAAAAATAACGCCGTCAGTTTTGTAAGCACTTTCTGAGTGGAGAGCCATCGCGCACTTTTGTTTATTTTTAGGATGCAGGATTTTTTGTCAAAATATAATCAGAGTAGAGGTAATGTTTGGTCCGGAGCGATTTGATTTAACTTTTTGTACAAATTGGTCAA
This sequence comes from Oikopleura vanhoeffeni, assembly GCA_004367855.1. NCBI lineage: Eukaryota > Metazoa > Chordata > Appendicularia > Copelata > Oikopleuridae > Oikopleura > Oikopleura vanhoeffeni. The sequence continues at coordinate 187,035 of SCLH01000775.1, read as the reverse complement.
TTTGAAAACCCCATTTCCCCGCCTTTAAAAGCGGGACACCCACCCCTAACCTGCTTCCACAACCCAAGAAACCGAGAAACTTGCCTGCACACCCAAAACCTATCTAAAGGCAATATACTTTGAGCGCTCCTATCCGAAAACTGGGAAAGTATCATTTACTTATTGTCCTGATTGGACAAGATAAATTAAGTGACACAACAGTAACATTTTTAATTTCGAAATTTGTAAACTAGATAACTGCCAGAAAAAGAGAGGTTCACTCACTCTTGTATTCCTTGAAACCCCAACTACATTTTACAATACATATAAGTTACAAATTAGACATGAAACTTTAGCTATTAAAAGCTGGTCTCAATTGAAATATGATAATCTGATCGGCTTACAAACAATTATTCAATTATCGCGGCCGTCGAAAATATAATTGCAGATAAAATGGAAAAAATATTCTAACAGCTTGAAAACTCAAATCAGTAACACCTATTCTATATTTATCGATTTGTCTTTGTCGTCTATTTGGGTTATAATGCCGTTCATTTCTTCGAAAAAAATAATTTTTTGAAAAATATATTTTTCATTATTTGAGTTTCATAAAAAAATCACTTGTGAAAAAATTAATCTCCGTATAGAGACTGCCAGATAAAATAAAACTATATCAAAAAGGATCCCTCAATACATTCCTAAAACGCCTTCCTCAGAAATTTCGTATATTATTATGTTCACACAATTTAATTTTTAAGAAATTTGACGAAAATCCTAAAAAAAGTAGGCAAAATAACTCGAACGGCTCATAGTATAAAATTTTCAACAATATTTTTGGAAATTAAAATTGCAACTCTATACATATTTGAATTGTAGTCTGCGACAAATTTATTTCTGCGCCGTTTGCTCCAAATTTTTTTGCCTTTAGATAAGTCAAAGTGTGAGGGGTTAAGGAATAGTTTTTTAGACTCTCTCCGGTGGTGAATGATAGCGAATGTCAATCGCAACAGAAATGCTGGGAAATCCACCAATTTTATTTGCTGACGAGCCAACTTCGGGATTAGACTCATTTTTAGCTCAAGCGGTTATCAAAAGTCTGAAGGATTTGGCATCGAGTGGAACAACAGTTATTTGCACAATTCATCAACCCAATTCAGATATATTTCATTTATTTGAAAATGTGATGTTGTTATCTATGGTGAGTGCCGTGAACTAGTCTGATCCCATTTTTAAGAGACTCTTAGAATTACTTTTAAACCCCACCCTTCATAAACTTGGATTTTAAGGGGGATACTGGTCGCTGGTTTTATAAGGTCTCAGGGGCATTATAAATTCTTCAAATTGATTGTGTGTGGTTAAAATGCACTACAAATCAAATATTCGAAAAAAAAAATTCCGAAATTGTCAAGTTTTTTCGATTTTCCAAAACTCCAAAATATCACCTTGACGTAAGTCAACTTTCTGATCAGTGTTTCCCAGGCTTTCGAAGCACATTTTTTTTGGAAATTTTTTCACTTGACCTAGAAAAATTCATATTTTGAAGATGAGATTGAATTTTCAAACAAAATTTCCTACAGAAGTTTTTATTTGTTCAGTGGTAGTTTTTGCCAAAATTTGACCGAATTCAAAAGTTTAAGCTAGAAGGAAATAGATTTTCCAACGACAAATATACAAAAAACGGTGGTTTATTGCAAATTTTAGAGAAAATATAGCACTTAATGAAAAACTTTTTCCTACGAAAGTTTGGTCTATTAATTATACCGGTCATATCAAAGTTTCAATTTATTTTAAAATAAAACCTAGGAGAAGATAGTTTTTCCGTTTTAGTTTATGTCTCCTTGTCTCGCTTATGTATCTAGGAGTGGTGCATACAATAAAGGTTTGGCAAATTTTGCACGCAAGCTTAAGGGGGTACTGGTCGCTAGAATTGATTTTTCTCGATAAAATATTAGCCAACCAGGGCTTCAAGGATATTATTGAGACAAGCCAGTTTGTAGATCTAGCCTTTAGCTTCCGTAAAAAATGTGTAAAAACTTTTTTGTATGCACACACTCCCTGTCACATAAGCAGCACAAGCGGACTTTAGCCAAAATGGTAAAACTATCTCCTCCCACAAATTATCTGAAATTTTGACATAACTTGTAAAAGTGTTAGGCCAAACTTATTCTTGGTCGAAATTTTGAATTTCGCTCTAGTTTTCCTAGAATATGCAGAAAACCATCGATTTTGGCAATTATACGTCGGAAAAACTATCTCCTCCTAGGAATTTTTTTCAAATTCATTCATTTTTTTTGAGCTAGCTCATACAAATACGAACAATAAGTTTGGTCAATTTTTTGGATTTTGACCTTAAACTCGAAATATGATTTTTTTAGGGACCCACGAGAAAATTTTCGAAAAAAAAAGTGCTTCGATTTTTTTGTAAGTAGGCTCAAAAGAAAGCCACTAAAACACTGATCAGAAAGTTGGCTCACGTCAATATGATATTTTGACGTTTTAGTTGTTAAATTAAAGCAAACGTAATTTTTTTAATTCATTTTGAAAAAAATACTTAAAAACAAAAATCGAAAAAACGCGAAAATTTCGAAATTTTTTTGTTGATGATTTGGTCGGTAGTACACTGAGTTATCACCCCGGGTCATTTTGGAGCATTTATTATGCCCCTAAGGCCACATAAAGCCAGCGACCAGTACCTTCTTAAGGGCCTCGGTGCATTTTGACAGATCCGAATATGGGCATTTGATGAAAAACTCTTTACAGAATTTATATATTCTTCTCAATATACCACCAAAGTAATGTTTTATACTCCAGGCAACTTTTGTGACTACAGCATTTTCGAGTTATTGCTTTTTAAGAAAACTTTGAGTTCGAATTAAACTTTTCGAATTCGACAAATTATCAGAAATTTTGAAAAAAGTTGCGAACATTATAAAAAAAATGCCTTATTTCTGTTCAAATTTTTTTTACAGTATTTGTTTCAAATCAACAAAAAAAACTCTTCAAAATGGCTACTTTAACTTTTCTGACATTTTTTGAGGATTTTCGGTTGAAACTATTCGGAATTATTTTGAAAATTTTCATCATTTCTTGTTCAAAATTTTTCAAACTATTTTTTTGGAATCCTTAGCGGAAAATATTCGGAATGCCTACTTTCACTATATTAAAATATGTCTTCGTTTTGTTTCTTCGCTCTTGTTAAAACTCTGAATCATACTTTTTTAAACGAAAGATCTGTAGTATACTCAAAATACTCNTATTAAATAAAATTTAATAAATCCGAGCTGGTGGTCGAGAGCGTATTTGAAGGCTTTTAAGTAATAAATAATATATTTTACTATTATTAAGACACCATGGAAGCAAACGCGCGTTTTTTGAGTGTTTTTTCAAAAGAAGATTTATAAAGTAAAAATAATAGATTTGAAGAAATCAGATTATACAAAGTGAGCTCAAAAGTGCCAACTTTTGTTCGAAAATGTTTTCATCCGAAAATTTTGAAGTGCCAAAAAGTTTCTCATCAAGAGAAAAAAAATCGAAAAAGTGCAAATCTGTCAAAATGCACCGAGGCCATTAAGGCTAGTTATACAAACTGGCTAATCTCAATAATATCTTCGAAGCCTCGTATATACAATTTTGGACCTTTTTTTAATAACTCTTTCTCAAACTAGAATATGTTATATAATATATTATATAATTCTGATTTCAATTAAATTTTAAAGGGTTGTTGTGCATTTATGGGACCATTAGATGAAGCAAATATTTTTTTCGAGTCACTTGGTTATCCCTGCAAAGAAAATTTCAATCCAGCTGATCATTTTATAACAGAATTATCTATTAAAGATGGCAGCGAAGATATTTGCCGTGAGAAAATTCTCAAGATTTGCGAAACTCACTTATCGGGGGGATCGATGAGTCGTATTAAAGACAATAGAATTTATGCTAAAGAAGGAATTAAAGATGAGATTATAAACATGAAGTTACAAGAATATGATGATAATCGCTGTGGATTCTTTAAGTCGTTTTGGTGGATTTTGATGAGAGCTTTCATTTCACAGGTGAGTACTTTCTGTAGAGATAGTGTTTCGTAGAAACGAAATAAATCATAAATTTAAAATGTTGGTTACTATCAAACTTCTTGCCAATGCACGTATTCAGTTTCATTTTACAGTACCGCATAGGCTGTTCTTGGAAAAAATCGACCACAAAATTTAAATTCGGGACTTATGTATTTTGGTCAATTACGCCTCACTGATCAACTTTTTTGCTTACATGAAATTCCAATTCTCAATATTTCCCCTTGAAAATTGACATTTTAAAAAAAATTCCACAAATTCGTGGAATTTACATGAAATTCGAAATATTTTTCAAAGATTCACCGCATACCATTTTAAAACTTTGCGAGCGTAAAT
>SCLH01000775.1:158477-181734 GCA_004367855.1 Oikopleura vanhoeffeni | reverse complement strand
TTTACCGTTATTATTCTCGATTTACAGCGGGGGCGGGTATAGTATACGCGTATAGTTGGAACCGAGATAAAACCTACGTAAGCCTCCGCAAAAACCTACGTTTTGAAAAGTAAATTTATTCGTTCCTGGCGTGCGCGTATAGTTATAGAAAAAGATAGGGCTTTTTTCCAAACGTTCCTAGGCAAAAGATAGGCGTTTTCACCAGATTTTCAGACCAAGATTCTCCTGTCGGGGCGACAATGAAAAATTCATTTTTTTAAAAACATGTTAAGATTGACCAATGAAGTGTCGGTATTTCAAACAAGTTTAAAAACATGTTTTCAGTCAAATACATATCATGTGTACATCTTAGAAGATTTGAACGAAAAATTAATTTTAAAAATCACCAAAAATTCTACTCTGACCACCCCTTAACTCAACTACATGAATTAAACTCTAGATACTGTTTAAATTGACCAATCAGCAGTGGTCTTATTTTTTTTCTTTGAAATCTCCTTTGAATTCATGTTTTTTTTTAATTTACTTTTATTTCATTCTCTTCGATGAAATCCAATTTAATACATACACTAAAAATTCTAGTCTAGAATATATGTAAAATGACCCTTAAATCACTAAAAATTTTTTCTTTGACCCATATTTTAACGCAATTTTAACTCTAGATTTGCTACAAATTGACCAATCAGAGCATATTTCCCAGATGTACGCGTAACAGGGGGTGCGGCGTATAGTTTATACATATAGTTGGAACCCGAGATAAACCTACGTAAGTCCGCAAAACCTACGCTTTTGAAAAATAAAATTTATTCGTTTCCTGGCGTGCGGCGTATAGTATAGGAAAAAGATTGGGTTTTTTTCAATTTCACACTTTTCGACCAACTACGGTTCTCTAAGGATTCAATTCTTTAATTCGCAGGACTCATGCATTTCTTGTGACCCTCCTTAAACAGGGGAATTATCGCCGTCACCAATTTGAGTATGTAATCTGCAAAAACAAATTGAATGTTTTAAACAAAATTTTCGAGTAATATGACTCTTAAATTTTTGTGAACGATTTATTTCTCCCTTCTTTCTTTCGCCTACGCATTCTTATGTAATCATTATTTCGGAAGTTTGAACTTTCTAGACTGCTTTATTTAAACCGGAAGCCAATTTAAATGCAATAAAAGTCTTAGAAATTCGTGACGATTCTTTTAAGGGGTCTTCCACGTGATTTGAGTACTTTTAAAAAAAAAGTCATTGTACAGTAATTTAAAAAAGTACTCATATTACGTCAAAAAAATTCCAGGGTCAACTTCAAACGTTTTTTAGAACTTTTTCTCATCACACCAATGTCCGAATAAAATCACGTGACGAAATAATTCAAAAATAAGGTTTAGAATATGTCATAAGTTAATCCTTATTTCTCGAAAAATAAAATCACGTGACGTTTTTGGAAAATTTATTATGTTCAAAACTCTTAAATTAGGTGCTATTTGCCCAATAATTTTTCCGGCGTAATTTGATCACTATTTGTTTACTTAAACCAAAACCTTATTTCTTAATTTAAAGGTCACGTGATCGTTTTTTGACTTTGGTGTAATGGAAAAAGAGTCTTAAAAAATTCTAACGAACCATTTCACTATTTTCAAAAATTGAATTAGGTAATTTTTGAAAAAAAACAGTACTACTTTTACAACCTTATTCCTTGAATAAACGGTCACGTGATCATTTTGGGGCTATGGTGTAATCGGAAAAAAGTCTTAGAATTTTTTTCTGATTTCGCTCAAAAGTTTTTTTTGATGATTTAATTTTTTTTTGCAAAAAATAAGTACCGTAATACAGTAAAAATTGTCGAAAAAAAAACGCACAAACGTCAATTATCCAAATAGTCGATCTATCACTTTGTAAATTTTCATTTATACATGATTGAGGGCCCTAAATTGCGATTAAAGGCCATTGCACCACGGATGGTGCAAAAGACACTACGGGAGTTAAAGACGATTTGAAATAAGAAATTTCAAAACTCAAAAATGGGTATCGATGTTTTTAAGCTATCTTGAAGAGATTTATTTTTGTCATTTTAAGACTCTGGATTTTGGTTTAGTGATTTTTTCCAAAAAAAACTGTTTAAAGGTGCGAAAAGTGACCTTTTAGTCCGCGGGTTCTCACGGGAGTTGAAATAGCGGTATCATCAATAAAATAAATCGAATCGACAGCGAAGGGTTTTCTCCAGAGAGGTTCTTAACTGCAACGTTATCGGATGTACCGGCTGGTCAAAATTAACCGTATAAAAAGTTCAAATTTTTTATGAAAATTACAATCAAGAGAAAAAAATTCAAATTTGTGTCGTTAGGTTAGAAGCGCGTCACGCTTATGTACCATGCCTATGTTCGTCATGACGATTAAGACGTTTCATTGGATTCAGTCCAGCTGTATTAGACGGAATTTAAAACGGCGTCCGCAGAGTGCGAATTTATTAGAATTCTATGCTATGTGTATATTATATACGGGTTGTTTGAGACATAAATATATATGATTTTGCAATTAAAAAATTGTTTTTTTCAACGTTTCGGTTTATTCCATTTTCAAGAGTGAGAAGTAAATGAAATACAAATTCAGAGAAAAACATTTTTGTTTCAAAAGAAATTTAGCGAATTGAGCCTCTGTTTCGCTAAATTAAAGCTCAATTCGTTTTGTGTATGTGTGTAAATTCTGTGCTCGTTCTAGATTATGAATTTTGAGAAATATATCTAAGATAGGAATCACCTGTTCCTTTGGTTTGCGTTGGTGGTTGAACTTCTTTTCGAAGCTTTTATTGGTCAAAAAACTGAAATCCGGTGCTCTCATTGGTCAAAGGTAGGTCAAACACGAACGCGAACCAAAGGAACAGGAGATCCCTATCTAAGATATAATTATCACTGCTATAATAGTGCTATCACAACTGTACTTGCTATTATCTTGGAAATAATTAAATTCTAAANAGTACGATCTGTTTTTGAGAAAATTTCGATTTAGTTTGAAATTTATCGTTTCATGATTTCTAGAAAATATCGGATCAAATTTCGGTGCGACAGTAAATGTCGATTTTTTTCCCCAAATTATCCATTCTTTAAAATGTCGGCAATTGTTCCAGCAATTTCCGACATTTTAGCGCCCACAAAGTGTAAGTTAAAATGTTTCAGCAAGTTTTTTGGTACGATGCAGGCGGTCCCTTCCAAATTAGGGGGGAACCTACGAATTTTTGACTATCGATCGTGTGGTTAACTCGTAGGAACTCGAGTCCGGCGGTAAGTAGAAGCCATTCACCGAGAGAACGAATTTTACGACGCTCAAGCATTAATACAAATCAGTATAAAGTTATCAATAACTTGAAGACAAAAAAATGAGCGTTGTTGGGCGTTATTTGAAAATTTTCACTGTATTTCAAGTAACCTTATTTTGCCAAAAAATTTTTTGATATCACCAAAGAAAAACCTTTATTATAATCAAGAAAAAAAATAGTTTTTTCCAATTACCACTCAAAGCCAAAATGATCAACGTGACCGTTTATTCAAGAAAATAAAGTCGTCAAATAGTAACTGTTGTTATTTCAAAAAATGCCTTAAATAACGTTTTGAAAATACGTGAAGATGTTCTTTTAGAAGTTTTTAGGACTTCAAATTGGCACTAAAGTCCAAAAACGATCAACGTGACCTCAAATTTAAGAAATAAGGTTTTGGCTCAAGTACACAAATAGTACTCAAATTACGCAGAAAAAATTTGTGGGATAATTACACCTAATTTGAGAGTTTTTTTGAACATAATGATATTTTTCACAAAAGGTCCACGTTTGAATCTTATTTTGCAAGGAAATAAGGATTTTATTTATGACATATTTTAAACCTTATTTTGGAATTATTTCGTCACGTGATTTTTATCAAGACTTTCGTGGTAATTGAAAAAAGTCTAGACACACGTTTGAAGTTGACCCTTGGAATTTTTTTTGACGTAATTTGAGTACTTTTTTTCAAATTACTGTATATTGGTACTCCCATATATTTTTTCAAAAGTACTCACAATCAATGCGGAAGACCCCTTAAAAAATCTTAAACGCATTTTCTAAGACTTTTAATTGGCATTACAGTATGGCCTCCGGTTTAAATAGAGCCATTCTCTAGAAGTCAAAACTTTGGAAACTGATTACAAAGACGCCTACGCATGAAAGATGAGTTTAATCCTTTTTTATCACGCGAATTAAATATTTCACAACAAATTTAAGAGGACATTTTACTAGAGAATTTTGTAAAAACCTATAATTATGTCTATACAGAGCGATAGAAAATCATTTGAAGTTTTATTATGAGTAGTTTTCAAATATTAAATTAGGTGTAATTTTATCTGATTATTGCACTTTTGTTTGTCACTCAGAGTAAATTTTCGCAACTTTTTGTTTTTCTTATCCTCATTAAATGCCTTTTAAATCATTTGAAATTTTGTTCTTGTTTTTTTTAATTATATAGCAAATTGCTGAAATATTATGTAGGTAAGCCTATTGAAAAATGTCATGTTATAATGAACTTGCTTATATGCTCGATATTTAAGAAGGTCACGTAGTTGCCGGAAATCGAGTCTGGATAACAGATTCATATCTAAAGTCTACCGAGTTAATACATTTTTGTTATTGAATTTGTGTATAATTATTTAATTTTTTAATTGATCGAACATTTTAAGAAACTTCAAAATTCAGTCCAATTTCATTTTCCGCCCGTTACAGTGCAAAATAGATAACATTTTAACATCAATTTTGTTAAACTTTTAGGGAAAAGTTGAACATTATTTACGAATTCACCCCAAAATTTTGACTTGACCGTAAGCAGATGTTTTTATTCAGTAGGACGCAGAGCTTTCACTTTGGTGCATTTTTCAACTTATCGGATCAAACTTATTATTATGGGGAATTCTGAAAAATTGACAATCTGGCTGAAAACTAACATGAAATTTTTTATATTTATAGGAGCATAAATCGAAATGAAAGATTTTCAATCAGAAATTGAAGAAGACAAGTTTCTCCGACTAATGCTTCAATTTTTAAAAAGTACCAAGCCTGTTTTTGAGAAAATTTAAGCTTCAAATTTTGTAATTATCACATAAAAAACGGTTTTGTAATAATTCTACGAACAAGCCCGATTCAAAAATTTGCGAATAATAAATTCCTTTTTTGATCATGTTTCCATTTCAGCCGTTTTTAAGAAAAAAAAACAATAAAAACAAAATTAGTATTCTGGGAAACTCTTTCTCACCTGCTGTTTTGGCTGCTCAATTTTATTCAAACTGACAGTCGGGAGCAAAAAGAATAGATTCTGCACATTTGTCTTTTTCAGAATTTTCTATACACTTGTTCTCGTTTTTATTCTGCGGCCCTGAATCAGGCCCGCTGATGAAAAATCAAATCCCCGACGCGACATACCCACTAAATCACGCCACAATGAGCACCACATAAAACATTTCTTAAAATTTGCTAGAAACTTTCACTAATTTGGCTGCTGTTAAGACACAATTTTCTTATAATTAATCATCGGCAAAAAAAATGATCGTAAAACCTATAAATTATAAGCTTTAACCATAAACCGTTAAGAGCTTTCCACCGTTAAGTCTAAAAACATAGGGTTTCCATCATTCGACCAATAATCTGCCAAATTGGTCGAAATCCGAACTTGTTTAAATTAAAATATTGACCTGTGCGAAAAAACAAAGAATTTTTTATAGGCGCGTCTTATCATATGAAATTTTCGATACTATCGATATTTTTGCAAGAAAAAAATGATAATTTATTTTTCTAAAATCGTATTTTTCGCCAAAATAAGGGGGTTTTCGAACTCGAAGGCCGATAAAGAGGGGATTTTATGTTTTTAATTTAAATTCGTTAAAATGAATCTTCCAAATCGGCCGAAGCCAATAAAGTGGGATATTATAATTTTTAATTTAATTTTTGTTGAAAATGATCCCCGGAATCGGACCGCAAGGCCCGATAAAGGGGGAAATTATATTTCTAATTTAATTTGTTCAAAAATGAGCCCCAAGTCGGCCGAAAGCAAATAAAAGGAGATATTTAATTTCTGAATTAATTTTCTTGAAAAATGAAGCCCTATTTCAAATTCAAAATTTTTGAAAATTTTTTGAAAAAAGACTTTTTTTCACCTGGAAAAATTTTTTTGGCCCAATTTTTCGCTATATTCTCAACAAATAATTGACAAAACAATATTGGCAAATTCTCAACAATTTGCAATTAATCGCCAATATCGCAAAAAATTTTAGAGATTATCTTTATTACAAATTACTTTTGTGAGCGTCATTCTTCATTATTGGATTTCCTAAAATTTTCTTTTCTTCGCTTACAATTTCTATTGATGTTACATTTCATAGAATTGCTTCGGTAATTTCGAGTTTTTTTTTTTACACTGAAAAAATTTGATGAATTGATAACAAAGGAAAAAAAAAAAATTTTTTTCATTTTTAAAAATTGTCTGAAAACGTCTTGCAAAAAAATTTTCATCAAAATTTTTTTTCTGTTGTAGAAAACATCTCTGAAAAAAATTACAAAATTCTTTAAAAGGTGTAATATGACACCATCATATTCGAGGATATATGTACCAAACTGTACAGACTAAATTCAACAAGGCGGTTAATTGATTGATAAAATATCTTTTTGGAGCGTTCAAACGGGCATACTTGAAAAATCGAAAAATCGCTATATTTCATAATTTTTTTCCATTATACCATATATTATTAACCTCCAAAAGTTTTCAGAAGAATCAAACCATTTATTCTATTAAGTCTATATCAATGATTGAAAATCCTATCTATACGGTGTATAGGACTCTACACGTATAGACTATACGGTATAGTCTATATAACATAGTGTATTATAGTGGTATATAATTATTATATAAGTATATAATATACAGTATATTACATATTTTGTATTTTTTCGATTATTTCTAAAACTTATTGATAAGATTTGCAGTACCAATTAAAAGTAGATGAAGATGAGATACCTGCTGTCTTTTTTGCCAAGTATTCATCCCTGATTGAATCTTTTAATTGCTATTTATGTTAAACTCCACTCTTAGGGTCGTTTAAACAACTAAAACTGAGTCTAAAAATAAATAGAAATCCTTCATTCTGATGGTTTTAAGTAAATGTTATTCGGAAATCAGTGCAAACTTACGCTGAATGAAAAATGTGACATTTTTCAATCTTTGGAAATTAGCACGACCTCTAACAGCCATTCCCGAAATCGGCCTCAAGTTTACCGTTCTTATTCTCTAAAACTTGAGCCGCCGAATTTTAGTTTTTATCTTTGAACTTTCAGTAATACTAGCAGTATTATACTTCGCCGTCTTGAACAAAGCTGAATATAATACGGTTGCTAATGCCTCAAAATAAAGTCGAAGGTGTTCTCATAATAAATCTTCAAAGATAATATTGTTTACCAAATAGCCCCAACAGAAAATACAAAAGGTCCAAAATTACGCTGAAATTTTAACTTTTGGGCTGCGCCGGATTCGCGGCAACAAAAATTCAAATTCGGTTAATAACGTCGAAAAGATAAAAAATATTTGACGCCTTGTGGGCACAGAGCCACTTGCTTGACCCTGAGCTAGGCTGTTAGCGGTCTTTTTTTGACCACTTTAATTATTTATACGAACTGATATCTGGGTCAATTAAGGGTGTGTTCATATCTGATTTTTATATGATGACTTAGAGACAATTTACTAGAGTTTTTGCCTCAAATACATTTCACCCAAAAAAAATACATTTCGCTGAAGATTTGACACATTTCACTAAAAATACATTTCACTACTATACGCTACGCAATAAAATTGGGTTATTTAAATACATTTCACTCTTCCTGTCCACCAAATTTACCCGGGATATCTACAAAATGTGTTTGCGATCATTTCATCAGAAATTTGTTTTCGAAATTTTCACGTTTTTTTTTAGAATTTAGTCAAAAAATAATGTTGTTTAAATTTGACCCCTAAAACTTCAAAATATTCGTAAGCCAACTTCATCCTCAGTGTTCGTTCTGGCTTTCGTTTGAGCCTACTTTCTCGAAATAATCGGAGCACTTTTTCAGAATTTGTCGATTTTTTTTTCGAAAAAATCACATTTCAAAGTATGAATGAAAATTGTGAAAAAAGATTGCTGCGAATCTTAAAAATGACACAAGGTGTAATTTAAAAAAAAATTTTGGCTCAATATTAATTTATTATAATTTTGAAATTAAACCTCGAAGAGATAGATTTTCAAAGCTCAAAATCGTAAAAAACGACTAAAAATCGTCGGGTTATTGACCGCTAGAAAAATTCAGCCATTGAAATAAATAACGGTTCCTGCAATCTTAGTTTGCTTATTCTACGTACTATATCAACTTTCCCACGAATTTCGATATGGTCTGGGAGGAGATTAGAGTTTGAAATTTTGCGAAGTGACCACCTGTCAGGAATATTGTGACGATTGGTGAATCATCAAAATCTGGACTTTTGACCTTTGATTTCACAAAATAAAGGCTAGGTTTACAAATTTGGCATTTTTGGAATTATTGCTCAGCTTCAGATTTTCCTAAACTAGCTCGGCAAATTTCAAATCAGACATGAACACCCCCTAGGGATAAGGAGCATTTATAACATCTAGCCAAATTTCCAATCTAAAATTTTTTGTTTTCAAATTCTGTACTAATTGTAGTTTTCCGTTTTTCATAACTACCAAGGTTTTAAAATGCACGAAAACCGATAACACCCTAGCGGCTAGGGCCTAGCCCTGTTAAATGTGTTCTTCATATAATTTATCTAACCAAAGTGCCTCTCAGTAGTAGAGAGAATGTTCCCATTGTTTACATTTTGGTTTTTTAGAAACGACCTATCGATTGAGTTCTTTAAAAGCTCAAAATCGATAGATGCATGAGAACTCGATGGTACTTTTCCCTTTTTGTTATACAATCAAGCCGTTATCTTTTGATAGAACGTTTTATTTCTGGAGTTATGAGTCATCTTGATAAAAAAGGCGGCAAAAGTTGACCAATGGGCGCGCGCCATTTTTATTTTTTATTATTAGTTAATAAAATCTAATGAATACGTAAAAAATGCGTCAAAAATAAGATTATAGTGCTAAATCCGAAAAAATTAACCACAATTAAATTAAGTCAAAAAGGCATGATTTCAAACTTCGTCAAAAGACTAGAAAAATCAGACGCGGTCATTGGCTGGTGAGGTAACCTACTGAGAAAAGACCTTTCTTTGTAAAAGCCAGTTCACCTCAACTGCATTGTATGAAAAAAAACCTGAAAACTGTTATTTTCTGAAAGTTTTTGGAAAATAAACTTAAATATACACTGTTAACCGCTAATGAACCCAGATTTTTACTCTTGGCAAAAAAATTTGAAGTTTTGAAGAAAATATCCTGTTCACGAATAAGAAGTAGGTGGAAGTGAAATTTTAATTTATAACATAATTGAAATATTTTAGTTTGCGTCTGTCTTAGAAAGTTAATTTAAGTTTAAATATTTATGCTTTTCCTGGTCGTCATAAATTTATATTACACTTAAAACTCGCTCTGACCGCTACAGAGAATAATTAGCTTATAGTTTTTCAAGAAAGATTTGGAAATTTCTTTCTGACCAATATGTGGGAATTTTTGTTCAAAAATTTTGTCTATCCAAAATTGTAACCCGTGCTTTAAAAATAATGATCTACTATGTATTTTAAATTATTAACGGGGAAGTGTCGCAAAAAATATAGGCTGTAAATCTGATATTAATACTAACCAGCCTCAAAAAACGATTTATGATAGTCTTGTTAATGTATCTTTATTTTCGTAGGTTTTCAACGTTTTTTTTACTTTGACGCCTTTAGTGGGGAATTAGCATAATAAAGCAACGAGAATATCACCGATTGATTTGTTGGGACTGGTTTAGTACTTAATTATATTTTCAGCTAAAGTTTTGTTTGCGGACACTACCCCTTTAAGTCGCAGAGACAATGTCTAAAACATTCTGAATCGTTTATATGATTATTTAAATGATGAATTATTTAAAATTTCCTTCTGCCAGTATAAAACAATTTTTTAATTATTTCGAAATCACAACTGACTTAAAATCTGGCGATCTGCCACAGATTAGCTGAACTCTTAAAAAACAATTTTTAAGTGTTCATAATTTGCTCAAACAAACTGATAATGATTTTTGAGTACGTCATATTAGAAAAATTCAGAGCGAAATCTTCCACCGATGTTGAATGATGTGTTTTATTCGATGACCTTTCATGCTCTTATGAAAGGTCATCCTAAGGTTTAGCGAACGGAATCAATTCAGCTTTACATTTTTGATCAATTTATCGCACTTTTAAGCAATAAAAATACTTTTTAAATTTTTAATAATTAAAACTGATTTTAGAGATTTTTCGTGTTTTAATACATTGTTTAGAAAAAACGGAAGTTTTAGAAAAAAAGATACAAGGGGGGGGCCGATATCAAAAAAACCTACCACATTTCATGATTTTCAGCTTAATTCCTGCCAGTGCCCATATCACCGACAGAGCCAATATCGCCGAAATTTCGTTGGCGTTTGCGGTTTTTATTACGATAACTTTAAATGCGTCATGAATGCCGGCATAATTTCGAAATTGAATTCCTAAATGTAGTTTTTCACATACTTTTTTGATCGCGTTTAGTCGACTACGTTATTGTACACATTTTCATATTTATTTATTTGAACCTATTTTGAAACTTCCTATAAAGTTAAAAACTTTCAAAATTGTGACGTCATTTCAAACGCCGACTTGTTTTCCTCTTTAACCTAAAAAAACGTATTTCTGCCCTCATATCGCCGAAAGTGCAATATCGTCGAAGGTGTTGATATCGCCGAAAGTCCAAAGTCTCAATATTTAAAAAAAAACTTTCGGCCATATTGGGCTTCCTGTACTCGAGAAGTATTTGGAACTGCTTAACCTCCTCACACCCAGAAACGAGAACTTCGCCTCACACCCAAAAGCCTATTAAAGGCAATACTTTGAGCGCTTATCACGGGAAAACTGGGATAGATATCAATTTACTTATTTGTCACTGATTGAGTGAAGGATAAAATTAAGTGAACAACACGTAACATTTATAAATTTCGAAGTATGTAAACTAGATAACTGCGAGAGAAAAGAGAGGTTCACTCACCTTGTATTCTTGAAAAACCATACATTTTTTACAATGACATATAAGTTACAAATTTAGGAATGAAACTTAGCTATTGAAAGCTGGTCTCAAATTTGAATATGATATCTTGATTGCTTACAAAACAATTATTCATATCGCCGCGCGTCGAAATATATGCAGTAAAATGTGAAAAATATTTGCTAATCAGCTGACAACTCAAAATCAGTACCACCTTATGTTCTATATTTGATCAATTTGTCTTTGTCGGCTCTATTTGGGTTTAATTGCCGTTCAATTCTTTCGAAAAATAATTTTTTGAAAAATATTTTTTTTTTCATTATTTTGAGTTTCATAAAAATCACTTGTGAAAAAATTATTCTTTGTATAGAGACTGCAGATAAAATAAACTTATATCAAAAGAATCCTCAAATACTTTCTAAAAACCTGCTTCCTCAGAATTTCCATATTAGTATCGTTTTCACACAATTAATTTTTTAAGAAATTTTAACGAAAATCCTAAAAAAAGTAGAAAAAATAACTATCGAACGGCTCATCGTATAACATTTTCAACAATATTTTTGGAAATAAAATTGCAAATTCTATGAAATATTTGAATTGTAGGTCTGTGACGATGTTATTTCTGCGCCGTTTTGGCTCCCGAAATTTTTTTGCCTTTAGATAGTCAAAGGGTGTGAGGAGTTAACAACATAATAAGGTAGATTTCCCTTGGAGCTTTCGCCGAAACAATTATTCCGATTTAATTTTCTTCGTTAATACTGGTAAATTATAAACCATAAATTATGGTCCATAATTTAGAATCTTAAAACAAATTATATTAGAAATTTCTTTAATTTCTTATGTGGTGAAGTTTCAATTTGAAAAAATTTCAGCAAAATTGTTGTAATTGTAGTTATAATTCTACCCCCGCCGTTTTCTCAGTGACAAAAAATTGAAACTTCTCGCTAAAAATCGGCAGTATTTTTGGCAAAATGGTGAAATTTTTGGCACAGAACAAACTGCACTTTTTCGAGGGGTGACAATTGACTGGAATTCAAACCCAATGCAGTTTTGGCAAATTACTTATTATACAAACTGACTAAATTTCCCTTTCCTTGTAAAATTTATTATTTATTTGACCACACGTGTACAGTAGAAATTTCGGCTAGAACTGCTTGAGGTGACAATATAAGTCACTTACGGTCTCTTTCGAATATTTTCGCTGTGCACGTCAAAAGTCTAGGTTTCCTCCCCAAGGACCTAGCAAGTAATACTCTTTGATTGATTTTACCCAAAAATGCAAGCACTTTTGCTAAGCTCCTCGTTCATAACTTATTTCAGTGTTTGGCTTCTACATTAATGTTCAAAAATTCTTTGTGCAAAAATCTTCAATAAAAGTTTTATTATTATCGAAAACAAAATGGTGAAATAACTGCCCCTTAATATATATTTGAGACGAATTTACCCGTAAATAACTCTTCAAATGAATAGGGAAAGGGGGAGAAATTGTACAATTATCGGGTCTTGTAATGGCGGTTCTTATTATTTCAGGGGAAGGGCGTCAGAAAATATTTTTATGACATTTTTTGTAACAATTATCTGTTTTTTATAATTTTTGAAACTTAAAATGCAAAAAAGTTGGTGGATTAAAGTTGATCGTGATCCTATTTTTGTTTTGGAAAATTCAAGGATTCAAAATCTCTAAAATGTCGTTTTGCAATTTTGATTTTTAGATTATAGTTTAAACGAAAATTTCCTGATCCTAAATACATTCGGTGATCCCAGAAAACCCTAAATTACATTGTTTTTTTGGTAAAGTGAGGTTTTTTGGGTCAACCAGTGTCATCATTTCTTTTTATTTAGAAAATACTAAAAAAAGTTCATAATACTTGTGCTAGCTAAAAAACGACTTATTTTTTCTGGTCTATAAATTTTGTGTGATGTTGTGACAACTGTTTGGACAACATTGAATAAGTGGTCATCAATATTCAGCTATAGATGATAAGAAATTGGATTTCATGATATTTTTACAGTATAAGTTCAATATAATTTATTCATTGAAAAATACTCTTAATATATTTGTTTGCACGAAAACCACCAAAAGTGCAAAGACGGCTTTGGTGTTAAACATAGAAGATGATTAATTTTTCCTCAATTTAAACTAGTTAACTCGTGTACTCAGCATTTCAAGACAACCCTGAACTCGGGAAAATGCCGATAAAATTTCTCTGAATTTAATTACCACTGAAGTATAATTTGATTTAATAATTCAAAAAAATTTCGGTCGACTGCAACCGAAAGTCTCTAATATCAAATAAAAATACTTTTGAAGTTCACAAACTCATGTTGTTTTTGTTCAGTTTTACATTTTAACTCAACCAAATGGCTCTAATTCACGAACCAGTTAAGTTATAAAAAGAACTTGTGTCACCAAAAGATAGAAAATTGTTTAAAACGTTAGCATTATGAATTTCATAAAAATTCGTGTTATTTCACAATACAAACGGCGCGCTTATGACCATTCAGTGCCAATCAGCACGGTCTGAGTACATAAGTTAACGATAAAAATATTTTTGTCATCAGTTCTGAACTTGAATTAGTGCAGATCAATTCTTAAAATATACTTGAATGCACTGGTTACACACTCCAAAATAATCTGAATGTTATACGCAATTATTATTATTTTTGACCCACAAATCTTTTTTCAATCGAGAAGATATATTTTGACAAAAAATTAAGGTTTTCAAATTTTGACAGGTTACGAAAATATTGTTACCGATTATAAATAACCCTAATTCCAAAATTCATACCACCAATACGGTATTGGCAATACGCTTGAAATTATGCAGTTCGTAAAACATTTTTAACTTAGTACGGTTAATTTTTTTCAAAACCTTTTTTCAACAACCCTATTTGAAATGTAGACCACAAATACCCTTGAGATTATTTTCCGATTAATTTGCATTTATATCATGCGGTTTTAAAAACCATTTTTAACTAGTACGATTTATTTTCGCAGTTTAATTTTGCGAGTTCTATTTGAATAATATTACTGAAAAACCGTACTATCATATCGAAGATAACCGTATATATCGAAAATAATACTTGTGCGTTATTCTCAACTTATTTTGAGATTCTCGCCTATTTAGATGGGAGTATAATGAGAGAATCTCGAAAACAAGTTGAGAATAACGCACAAGTATTATCTTAGATATAACGTGTATATACCATTTTCTTTCATTACAGCATAGCCCAAAATATCAGTGTCATGATGAGTTATAGTTTTTCATCAGGTGTAAGTGTTTTTCCTTCTTTTTCAATGGTTACTTGATTTCGCGTTTATGTAATTGGAAATCTTCACAACATCATGCATCAAGTGTACCAGTTTTGGAAGAAGGTAAAAACTTACACTGTAAATACTATGTTTAAAACAGAGATTTGAAATAAGGAATTTCAAAAGTCAAAAATGGGCTTCAATGTGTTTAAGGATGTGGAGGACGATAATTTGGCTCTTTTTTACACATTTTCAAGCCAAAGTTTCTGGGAAACCTGGCTTCAGAAATAATTCATTTTTCTTCCAAATACGTAGTACAACTCTTAAGAAGTTGCCAGTACTATTCAGAGCATCCGATACGTCAACCTACGCTCAGAAAATGGTTTTTAGTGGCGTCTCTAAAAGTACTGAAAAGCCTACTCCTCATTCATTTCTCATCATTTTACTTGTTATTTGCAATTTAACTTCCAAATATAAATGTGCATCTCCGAGCAGTAGAAAATTTTAAAAAATTTGCCTCTAGTGGGTCAAAACACCTATTTGGTTAGACTTTTCAACGCTGTTTTGACATAGAGGCAAATTTTTTAAAATTTTCTACCGCTCGGAGATGCAAATTTATATTTGGAAGTTAAATTGCAAATAACAAGTAAAAATGATGAGAAATGAATGAGGAGTAGCTTTTCAGTACTTTCAGAGACGCCTACTAAAACCATTCTGAGCGTAGGTTGAGGTATCAGATGCTCTAAATAGTACTGGCAACTTCCTTAAGAGTTGTACTACGTATTTGGAAAAATTAATTATTTCTGAAGCCAGGTTTCTCAGAAACTTTGCTTGAAAATGTGTAAAAAAAGCCAAATTATCGTCCCCCACATCCTTAAGCTTTCTTGTAGAGAATTTTTTCTGGTCATTGTAAGACTTATTTAGACTGACTTAAGCCAGCTGTAAAAGTTGCAAATCAGGAGCTAGCGCACTTTTTTTTTCTGCAATCAGGAGAAAAAGCTGATAGAATTTCAAATTTTCGATTACGGGCACAATGACCACCGTCAAAGTTCGAGGTCAATCTCAGGTCAATCTTCATGATAATCATATTATTCAAAGAATTCTCTACAGTCCTATAAAAATTCTTAAATTTGTTAAAAAAGTTTATAAAAATTATCAAATGTGAATAAGAAAATGAAAAACTCTCTCATTTTTGCCGATTCTCACAAACAAGTGCATAAATAACACGAATTTAGGTTAATTTGACATTTTAAAATTTGAAATATTAAACCGTTGATAACCCGTGTGTCATTCTGACTCACTATGTTTATAACGGTAAGTCCTATTATAGCGCAGCAATGCATTATTAGGGACAAAAACAGCATCTAGGTTTTTGTCTCGCATTCGCTGTTTCGCTTTTTAGGAAAATACAGCGGGGTGCGGCGTATAGTTAGAAAGTTCGTCGCCCAAAACCCCGGACTATACGCGTAATCCGGACTATACGCGTACTTTCTAACTATACGCGTACTTCTGGGAAAATGTGCTCTGATTGGTCAATTTGTACAATATCTAGGGTTAAAAATTGCGTTAAAATATGGTCAAAGAAAGAATTTTTGGTGATTTAAGGTAATTTTACATATAATCTAGACTAGAATTTTAAGTGAACTTATATATTTGATTTCATCGAAAAAATGAAATAAAGTAAATAAAAAAAAACATGAATTCAAAGAAGATTTCAAAGAAAAAAAAATAAGACCATTGCTGATTGGTTAATTTAAACAATATCTAGAGTTTATACATGTAATTGAGTTAAGGGGTGGTCAGAGTAAGAATTTTTGTGTGATTTTAAAATTAATTTTTCATTACAAATCTCTCTAAGATGTACACATGATATGTATTGACTTGAAAACATGTTTTTAAACTTGTTGAAATACCGACACTTAATTGGTCAATCTAGAATTGAAAAAAACCCAATCTTTTTCCTATAACTATACGCCGCACGCCAGGAACGAATAAATTTATTTTTCAAAAGCGTAGGTTTTTGCGGAGGCTTACGTAGGTTTTATCTCGGGTTCCAACTATACGTGTTATAACTATACGCCGCACCCCCTGTATACGCGTACATCTGGGAAAATATGCTCTGATTGGTCAATTTGTACAATATCTAGAGTTAAAAATTGCGTTAAAATATGGTCAAAGAAAAATTTTTAGTGATTTAAGGGTCATTTACATATATTCAGACTAGAATTTTAGTGTATGTATAAATTTGATTTCATCGAAGAAATGAAATAAAGTAAATTAAAAAAAACATGAATTCAAAGGATATTTCAAAGAAAAAAATAAGACCACTGCTGATTGTCAATTTAAACAGTATCTAGAGTTTATTCATGTAATTGAGTTAAGGGGTGGTCAGAGTAAAATTTTTGGTGATTTTAAAATTAATTTTTCGTTTCAAATCTTCTAAGATGTACACATGATATGTATTTGACTTGAAAACATGTTTTTAAACTTGTTGAAATACCGACACTTCATTGGTCAATCTTAACATGTTTTTAAAAAAATGAATTTTTTCATTGTCGCCCCGACAGGAGAATCTTGGTCTGAAAATCTGGTGAAAACGCCTATCTTTTGCCTAGGAACGTTTGAAAAAAAAGCCCTATCTTTTTCCTATAACTATACGCCGCACGCCAGGAACGAATAAATTTATTTTTCAAAAGCGTAGGTTTTTGCGGAGGCTTACGTAGGTTTTATCTCGGGTTCCAACTATACGCGTATAACTATACCCCGCACCCGCTGTAAATCGAGAATAATAACGGTAGTCTTTAATTCGCAGGACTCATGCATTTCTTGTGACCCTCCTTAAACAGGGGAATTATCGCCGTCACCAATTTGAGTATGTAATCTGCAAAAACAAATTGAATGTTTAAACAAAATTTTCGAGTAAAATGACTCTTAAATTTTTTGTGAACGATTTATTTCTCCCTTCTTTCTTTCGCCTACGCATTCTTATGTAATCATTATTTCGGAAGTTTGAACTTCTAGGACTGCTTTATTTAAACCGGAAGCCAATTTAAATGCAATAAAAGTCTTAGAAATTCGTGACGATTCTTTTAAGGGGTCTTCCACGTGATTTGAGTACTTTTAAAAAAAAGTCATTGTACAGTAATTTAAAAAAGTACTCATATTACGTCAAAAAAATTCCAGGGTCAACTTCAAACGTTTTTTAGAACTTTTTCTCATCACACCAATGTCCGAATAAAATCACGTGACGAAAATAATTCAAAAATAAGGTTTAGAATATGTCATAAGTTAATCCTTATTTCTCGAAAAATAAAATCACGTGACGTTTTTGGAAAATTTATTATGTTCAAAACTCTTAAATTAGGTGCCTATTTGCCCAATAATTTTTCCGGCGTAATTTGATCACTATTTGTTTACTTAAACCAAAACCTTATTTCTAATTTAAAGGTCACGTGATCGTTTTTTGACTTTGGTGTAATGGAAAAAGAGTCTTAAAAAATTCTAAGAACCATTTCACTATTTTCAAAAATTGAATTAGGTAATTTTTGAAAAAAAACAGTACTACTTTTACAACCTTATTCCTTGAATAAACGGTCACGTGATCATTTTGGGGCTATGGTGTAATCGGAAAAAAGTCTTAGAATTTTTTTCTGATTCCGCTCAAAAGTTTTTTTTGATGATTTAATTTTTTTTTGCAAAAATAAGTACCGTAATACAGTAAAAATTGTCGAAAAAAAAAACGCACAAACGTCAATTATCCAAATAGTCGATCTATCACTTTGTAAATTTTCATTTATACATGATTGAGGGCCGTAAATTGCGATTAAAGGCCATTGCACCACGGATGGTGCAAAAGACACTACGGAGTTAAAGACGAGTTTGAAATAGAAATTTCAAAACTCAAAAATGGGTATCGATGTTTTAAGCTATCTTAAGAGATTTATTTTTGTCATTTTAAGACTCTGGATTTGTTTAGTGATTTTCCAAAAAAAAACTGTTTAAAGGTGCGAAAAAGTGACCTTTTAGTCCGCGGTTCTCACGGGAGTTGAAATAGCGGTATCACCAATAAAATAAATCGAATCGACAGCGAAGGTTTTCTCCAGAGAGGTTCTTAACTGCACGTTATCGGATGTACCGGCTGGTCAAAATTAACCGTATAAAAAGTTCAAATTTTTTATGAAAATTACAATCAAGAGAAAAAAAATCAAATTTGTCGTCAGGTTAGAAGCGCGTCACGCTTATGTACCATGCCTATGTTCGTCATGAGGATTAAGACCTTTCATTGGATTCAGTCCAGCTGTATTAGACGGAATTTAAAACGACGTCCGCAGAGTGCGAATTTATTAGAATTCTATGCTATGTGTAATTTATATACGGGTTTTTTGAAACAATAAATATATATGATTTTCAATTAAAAATTGTTTTTTTCAACGTTTCGGTTTATTCCATTTTCAAGAGTGAGAAGTAAATGAAATAACAAATTCAAAAAAAACATTTTTGTTTAAAAGCAATTTAGCGAATTGAGCCTCTGTTTCGCTAAATTAAACTCAATTCGTTTTTCCGTGTATATGTGAAATTTTGTGCTCGTTCTAGATTATGAATTTTGAGAAATATATCTAAGATAGGAATCACCTGTTCCTTTGGTTTGCGTTGGTGGTTGAACTTCTTTTCGAAGCTTTTATTGGTCAAAAAACTGAAATCCGGTGCTCTCATTGGTCAAAGGTAGGTCAAACACGAACGCGAACCAAAGGAACAGGAGATCCCTATCTAAGATATAATTATCACTGCTATAATAGTGCTATCACAACTGTACTTGCTATTATCTTGGAAATAATTAAATTCTAAATTCTCGTTGATTAAAATTTAACTCGGGTAAGACCGCAGATAAAAATGGACCAGCCGTACGTTCGGCTCTGTGGAGCCAGATTATTTAATGCCAATTATCTATGGGTTTTTATTTAGAGACCCACCCAATTAAGTATACGGTGTTGAAATTTGGAAAATTATCTAGCCAATGATTTAAAAAAAAATGTTCAAAATAAATTATATTATTTGAACGATGAAATCATATGATGTATTAAGCCTAAGTGAAGCGTTATTAGTTGGCCAATCAGCGCGAAGGCACTCAAGAGACTTGAAGACTCAACAACATTATTTGTATTTCCGGAGCAGATTAGACTATACCGTAATGGAAGAAAAGTCTAATTTTTTTCTGTAAATTGACCTCAAATATGTTTTGGAGAGATTTGAGATTATTTTGCAAAAATACTGTAATTCCCAAAAAAAACTCACAAATAATTTTTGGCAAAAATTGATCGTTTACTTGGTCGACGATGATCCCATCATGTATAATAGTCAAAAAACCGTTTAAAGTTGATCTGGCGCTGCACAGCCTAACGGGCGGCTGAGAGTTAAGAAATGTTAGATGCGATACGTATTATCGAAGAATAATTTGGTGGAAAATAACCTCTTGGAAAATAAGGTTACACGAAGTCCTATCATATTTGTTTGGAAAGTTACCTCCTTTTCCCGTTTATATATAAGAGCTTACCAAGAGTTAATTGAATAAAAGTTATATTATATAACTTATATATTATATCGAAGATCCTGCCTAGTGTCATTTTCATCTTGAGCGTCATCACTTTGAGCCAGTGTCCAATCATAATACCCGATTGTCGACTCATTTCAAGAATCCCGCGATTTGATTGGCCACTTTATCAAATTGATGACGCTCAAGATAAAAGTGACACTAGGCAGGATCTTCGATATAACTCTCGTGTCATGACATTTCAAGAGCCTTAAATTTGTTGGGAAAATCTCGAAAAAAATTTATCGGATTAAAGCAAGGGTTACTCTCGGAGAGTAACATCAAATGTTTAGGCAAATTATGCTGAAAAACAAAATATTTTTACAATATGTTGTATTTTTCCGGCAGAAAATTATTCAGAACCTCTTAACTTGAGAGTCTTACTTAACACAAATAAAATGTGAATTTAAAATTTTTTTTAATTTCAAATCTCAGCTCCGTTTGCATTGTATATTTAATGCTGATTATGGATAAATACTTCATCAGTTTATTTCAACTCTCAGCGTTGCTTTTTGGTCACGCGTGACCAAAGTCTGTTTTTTCTTCATTATTTAACTTTAATTCTAGAAAAAATTTTTTTGGGACGACGCTACGAGTTAATATTCTTGGATGTTATCGTTATTTTTTGGATGTTATTGATTTATTTTTGTCGTCATGGAAAACCGGGAAAACACGAAAATAGGCCAAAATTTTATGTTTTTCCTTCATGCACTACAAATTGACGTAAATACTTCATCATACTGGTATCTTGGATAATTCTCTTTCTTTTTGCATACATTCGTAGAAGAAAATGGCGCAAAAAACGGCGACAATTTTATTTGTTGCCACCTTGTGGTCACAATAATTTAAAAAAAATATTGGTTGATTTTCTTACAAAGGTTTTACGATTTCACTTTTAGAACGTCTAAAAACGTTTGTTTGAATTTATTATTTTTGTCATTAAAGTTTAACTGGAAAATTATTTAAAATAACGAAAAGCATCCGGAAATTATGCGTATTTGAAATCAAAATTTACGCAAAATAATTCACGTTCATTACCTTCTGGGCGCCCACATTCTTTATGATTAGAAAGTACTGTACCAATATGCTCAAATCTATAACAATATTATAAATTTGTTTAGCATTTATCTATTAACGTTAAATAACCCACCTTTTAAATTAATAAAGAGATATTTATGACGGTTTTTTGGTAGTGGAATGAACAATGAGTGATTTTTAGAACAAAAAATGGCGCAAAATGGTGTATAGTTAAGTGGCGCCCCCTACTAAGTAGCTTCAACGTTGAGAAATATTTTAACAAGACATAATGCCGATAACACAAGGCCTCAAAATATCACTTACAAAATCAAAATTTTAATTTTATAATTTAATCACTATTTAAAAAATATAAGAAGGAAGAACGTTTTGAGATAATTTAAAAGAGAAAAAATTAAGAAGAAATATGTCAAAGACAGAAAGTAATTATCAAGAAATTGGGAAAATTCATCAGTTAGGAAAGAGTCGATCATATTTTGAAAAACAAAAATATTTATTTGAAAAACTGTCACTAAAGAGACAATTTATCGAAGTATTAAACTCTATTAGTGTTAATTATTATTTATTTTTCTAAAAAGCGTGTGAATTGTTCCAACGAAATTCTCTCAGAAGTGGCACTAGTGAGAAAATTTAATGAAAAATTAAATGATTTAATTTCAAAAGAGCGAAAAATCTTCAAAAATATAAATTATTCTATAGAAAAAAAAGTTGAACATTTATGAAATTTTTTTCGAAAGGCTGGCACTGAAAAGTGATTTCAAATATTTAGGTAGTGATGTTTGGTAGAAAAAAGTGTAATATTTGAAAAAATTACGCCAAAATATCTTATCAAATAATTCAATATTTACAAAATTTTACGGTTAAATACTAGCGCTGTATATTTCAATTTGAAAATAAAATTTGAAATAAAAATAACAATTCTGTATTTTTCTCAAGAAAGTTGTAATTTAAAATAAATTCGAAATTTCAGCTCTCTTGTTTTTTCGAAACCAGCTCTTGCTTGTAAATGCATTTTCGATAAAAATTCTAGTGCTTATCACCAAATGGAGCTAGTTTGGGAAGAGTTCTACAGAAAACTGGTTATTTATTGAAACAATTTCCATTTGAGGTGCTAATAAGTTAACTTCAAAAAACATATTTTGCGTTTCTGTGAAAAACTTTAATAACATTTTTCAAATCTCAATTGTTAATTAATTCATAACAAAATTGAATAATAAATTTGTTTTTATCAATTTTAGATCCCCCTTTTGGACAAAAATACCATTAATTATTTCAAATTTTCCACACTTGAAAAAAAAATGATAAAATAAAATTGTGAATTATTTTTAGCCTCAATTTACGAGGGGTACCCCCTAAATGATAAAAAATTTATCAACTTGATGTCAAATATTGTGAAATCACTTGGATCTCAACCAATTTTACCACATCCGCTAAGCATCCGATAAGTACGGTAAATAGTCTGACATTTTGGGTACACTGTTTATTATCAAATATTTGACTTGGGGATACAGAATCGTAAGGAAAAGTATTTTTTCTAACACTCAGAAAACTACTTTGCATCCGTTTCCGTTTTAATTCTAAAGAACGCTCCTTATCCAGTTATTTATAAATTATGAATTCGGAAGTCATTATGACTTCCTATTTGTTTTTTTTGTTATTTTATTGGAAATCTTATTTTCTAGATGAGTTTTTAATTATTATCGATTTTTAATTCTAATATAATAGCATATGTATTTTTATGTTATTCGGTTGATTTGAAACGGCATCATACGTATTAGATTTCATAGTCATCAGTTTTATAACAAAAATCAACTCTTGGTCCAAAAATTGACTCGCTCAAATTATGTCCATTATGATCCCTGGGCCCAAATACATTATTGTTCTCTATTTTTTTAATTCGTAGACTCGATTTCTGAAAAGCGTTGCCATTCACCATTTAATCGCATTTTACGAGGTTAATCATTAATGACAAGATCAGTTATAGAGGTATCAATAGACTTTAAAACAAAATGACGATTGTGCGTTTTTTTTGAAAATTTTTACCTTTTTGAACCTTTTATCGTGATCAAAAAAACATTCTAAGATTTTTTTTACATTACACGATAGCCCAAAACTGATCACGTGACCGTATATTCAAGGAATAAGGCTGGCAAAAATAGTACTGTTTTTTTTCAAAAATTGCTCAAAACACTTTTTGAAAAAAA
>SCLH01000775.1:108986-158459 GCA_004367855.1 Oikopleura vanhoeffeni | reverse complement strand
GTTTTGATCCAAGTCCACAAATAGTAGTCAAATTACGCCGAAAAATTTTGAGGACAAATAAACACATAATCTAAGAATTTTGAACATAACGGCATTTTTTAAAAACGTCACGTGATCTTATTTTTCAATTATTGTATGACATATTCCAAACCTTTTTTTCAATTATTTCGTCACGTGATTTTATTCGAACTTTGCTGTAATGAGAAAAAAGGTTTCAAATATAGTGTACCGTCAAATTACCGTCAATTTCAAGAGTCATCGTAGAGACTTGTAAATACCCACAAAAAAATTGGGAAGGTCGAGTTGTTGATAAAAATATTAGCACCTATGAGTCAATTATGTACTAAATGGTCGCCAGAGAGCAAAAACCATTTTTATTTGGAAGTTGAC
The DNA here is from genome assembly GCA_004367855.1 of Oikopleura vanhoeffeni. NCBI lineage: Eukaryota > Metazoa > Chordata > Appendicularia > Copelata > Oikopleuridae > Oikopleura > Oikopleura vanhoeffeni. The sequence goes on along the minus strand of SCLH01000775.1, from coordinate 158,069 downwards.
CCTTCCGATTATTTTGGGGTTACTTTTAAGTCTCTGCGATGAACTTGAAATTGACCTTGAACTTTGACTGGTCATTGTGGTTGACCAGGTGGTCGATTCGCTCGTAATCGAAAAAATTAGGCTCAAAATTAGAATTTCTAGAAGAAAAAACTTCCGAAATATTGATTACTATTTTTCTCACGAGGAATAAAATAGTTCACAACAATTAAAGAGTCATTTTACTAGAGAATTTTATACAAAACTTATAATTATTTTTAGTTGAAGTTTACTATGTCGTAGTTTGAAATATAAATAAACGTTTTATGATACCCGAGTTCATATTAAAAAAAAATAAATGACTTTTTATTCGTTTTAAAAAAAATTTGTTTTTTTCAATTGTAATGCAAATTTGCTGAATTGTATTTTAAGATAATAAAAAATGAAGGTTGATAATAAAACTTTGCTTATATGGCTCGAAGAACATAAAAATATTAACTTTAAAAATAATTTGAAGTGCTGAGTTAATAATAAAACCACGTTATTGTTGCGAAAAAATTATGTGTGATTTATTATTTTTTTTATGTAAATATTCATTTATCAAAATGACTTTCTAGCAATAGAAAGAACGAAACTCATTTTTTATACACTTCTGTATTTGATTATATTTATTTTCATTAATTGCAAGTCCCTATTTTTGCTCAATTTATTTTTTTGATTTATTTAATAATTTGATCCACTTAAAACGAAATTAAAAAAATATATTTTTTTCAAACATTTCGTCAGAAATTATCTAAAAAATTGCTTTCATAACTCTCATGTTTTAGAACCCTCGACATTTTTTTTATACATTGTACGTATTACCAAATCTTCTCCGCAAACCTAGATTCAAGGTATTCTCATCTGAAGGTTTTTTGTCGAATTTACTATAACTGAATTTTCTAAAAATAGCCCGGTTTAAAATTATAGGTTTATCCTTGACTACTTCCGAATCTCATTTTGTCATCCGCACCAAAATGACATCAGATTGTCCTGAAAAGAAGGAAAACTAAATAAAAGACGCTTTAAAAAACGGTAAATTGTTTGTTAAAGGGTAAATTGTTGGTTAAAAGGTTCTGGGATTCAAATTGAGATTGACAATGAATAAGTACGTTTTTTAACCATTTCTGTTGTCTAACCATTTCTGTTTTTTAACGACGATTTTTCAAGGAAAATTCTTAGTATTGATTTGGTTGAGATACAAAAAAAATATATTCTGAGACCGACCGTCACGTGCCCTATAAATTGCAGCGAGCATCGCAGCCGCAATGATCCGGAGTGTACTTACATTTATTAAGGCAAAAAATGATTTTGTAAAATCTGTAATCTTTTATCAGAAGGCAAAAATTTCGAGCTTATTCGTTCATTAAGTAATAAAAACTATCATCCGAATATAATTGATTGATCGGAAAAAAACATTTTTGATATTTGTATTAAAGGGGTGGTGGTGGTTAGCCCCTTAGTTTTTCTCTTGAATACGGAAACGTAAATATCACTTTGTCTAATTAATGATAACAAAATATCAGAATTAATGTTTTTTAAAGTTTACCTTACAATTTTCGTAACTATTTTAACAACTATTTTAGTTAAATTGACTTTTATCGCTTCTAATTTAACGTGTTGGTTTTACATAGGATAATGAATCACAAACATTTCGTCATTAAAATTTTTGCCAATTCTCAGTAAATTTTAGAAAATTTTATTTCAACCATCTAATTTGTATAACGCAAATTTGTTTTTCAGATATTTTCTCCATCAAGTTTCATAATAATAGAAACCATTGTATGAACTTTATAATTACTAAAGAAATGGCAGAAGCGTTGAAATATGTTGCGAATTATTTTTGTAAAAGTAATATTTTGAACTTTCAAATCGACTCCAGAAAATTACAATTTTTCATTTATTTAAGATTGTGAGCTTTTCTGACTTGATTTCATTAAAACCCCCTCATTTCGAATACGATGCCCAAGTTCATATAAAATTTTTTTTGGTTTTATTATGATTTAAAAACCATTGCACGAATCGCGTGGTGATTACGTAGCTGTTGACAATATTGAATTCAACCAAAATACACTCTCTAATGCAGCACCTACGCACACAATCGGGCCAATGAAATACAAATAAAGCAAGGTAGACTATCACCTACATGTACAGTATGTGTTTTTTTACTTGCGAAATGAAAATTGTCATATAGGTAATTACGGCCATAAAAAATGGTACTAGGTGGATTATATTTTCAGACCCTTGAGATCGGCTATAGCTTGGCTTTCAAATCAAATCTACCTAGTTACCATTTTTAATCGGCGCTAATTACCTAAATGACAATTTTTTATATTCAAGTAAAAAAAACACATACTGTAGTATTACCAACAATTACGTAACATCACGGGATTCTTGTCCAGAAATAGTTCACCAAAATACAATTTTTTTTAATATGAACTTGGGTATCATAATCGATATTCATCAATTTATGTACATTTATCTTTTAAAAAGGGCTCAACGTAAATTTTGAGGAAAACTGGAAAGATTTTATTTTCAACTTTAAATTATCTTATTCTGAAAACTATTTAAGCTGGGACTTTTTTGAACCATGTTTGACAATTAAATTTCAAATTCTATACGACATAAAATCGAGAAATTCTTTATATGCCTTAATTTGTTTGTTTAGCTTAACATTAAAAATTGGGACATTTTTGTTCAAAATAACGCTAAGGGTTAAGAATTTAATTTCGAATAACTTATTTGTACTCAAAAGTCTAAAATATTATCGTTTTAGACAAGTTCCGGACGGAAGTCACGATATAAAATACTGTATTTCAAATACATAAAGAAATGCAAACGTTTTTATTTCACTTTGAAAGCGTTGAAACTGCATTGAAAGTTTACAAACAATAATGAAGAAAAATAGAAAAATTTTGCTAAATTTCAAACTGAACCGTTCAATAATCTATTTTAAGTACATTTCTACTAAGTAAATTGCGATCTTAGATGCCGATTGGTTGTGATAATTAGGGGCCTCCCCTTGAAAATGAAGTCAGAAATGAACTTTTTGATTAAAAAACGAAATTCTTCATCTGGCCCAAAATTTCAAATAACAAATTTTTTTGAAAATCGGTCAATTTCGGTGGAAAATGAATAATTTTTGGCGCATCTTACTCTTGACTTCCTACATTAAAAATCTTGAACCTTGTGAGTTGTTTAAGGGGGTAGCAGCGATTGTGCAGATTGAGACATTTTTTCGGAGTGATTTATGAAAGAAAAAAATGTGAAAATATAATTTTTTAATTTTATCTTCAATAAAGTGTTCATTCTTGCAAACGTTTAGATTTTTTTAATTTTTACTTTCTAAGTATCTGTAAAATATAAAAACCACTTTTCATTACAACTCCATTTCCAACTAGACCCGATGTGGGATTTTTTTTTAAAGGGAATATTTATAAACTTCAGACATTTTTGGGTGTAATGCATTAATTAGTGGGACTCCCACTGTGGGAGAATCATTATCCACATGAAAAAAATTCTCTAACATGAAAGTTTTTTTTTCCATGAAAAATTGAGAAAAACAGCTTTTTAGGAAAAAAATTGACCTTCAATTGAGTTTTAAATATTAAAAAATGTTCTGAGTTTCGAAAGTAAAGTAGCCTTTTACACCCGCAATTTTATATAGATTTTTTCAAATATATAAAATTTTTATAAATTGCGTGCCAAATGGCACAAACCGGTGTCACAAGCAAGTGTTGTAAATTTTATCAGTAGTTCAGAAACAATATTCGCTTGACCTTTCCGTCGTTTGAAATACGGAAATCAAATAGATACTATAAAATTTCACATGTGATTTGGCTATATTTTTGAAGGAGGTTTCAAAAAACTAACAAATAAAAATTTTTGAACTTGATTTGCGTAAAATTTTCATAATATTTCTAAAAAGTCTACAACAAAATGACAAATAAACATTTCATGATTTTTCAAACAGCAGTCAGAAAATATGTAAACATGCATGAAAAAAGTAAAAGTTGCTATTTTTTTAGTTTTTATTCACAAATTTCAAAAAATTAATCAGAAAAAATTTTGGACGAAAAATGCTTAAAATTTTCATAATGCTTTGAATTTTTTCGAAAATTTTACGAATTATAAATAAAAGTTTGAACTCCAATCGTTCCTTAAATAAATAAATAATGATTTTAATAAGCTGATACACATTTATTTTGGTTCAGCTAACGATAATAAGCACAAAAAAATAAACCAACTAATTATTTTCGTTAATTAAATTGACGCCAGTCTGCCACATCGCTGCTACCCCCTTAATATCAAAAAAAACCGTCCACAAGTAATTGTTATAAGAGTATATAAATTACGCCATGATTACCTTTTTCTCAACTGTAAAATTATCGTAAAAAGGTAAGTTTAACCAGTAAACCATACTTTCAAATAATATGATATAAATTTTTTTATAAAAAAAATTTATTTGTGTTATTGCATAATTTTCGACTATCGTCTTCTGCAGTGCAGCTTAATCGTAGATTAGACAAAGAATATATAAAGAAAATAAATAGTGTACCTGATAATCAGGTCCTGATTACGATTAAATTCGTACTGAAAAGAATAGTTTTTCAAATAAAATTAATAACATTTTTGTTCTAGAAAGTTATCAAATAACAGAAATAAGGCTCCAAAACGCTAAATTTCATAAAAAATTTATATTATAATATGAAATCGCAAAAAATCACAGACTATCAAATAAGTGGTTTTTGACAAGCATTTTCTACCAATAAATTATAATTTAATATTTTAAAAATATATTGATTTTTTAAAAAAATGTTGGCCTTTTGCTTTCAAGATAAATTTAATAACAGATTATTCGGATGTGTAGTTACTAAGGTATAAGCGCTCAAAAATGTTTAAAAATTGGCATTTGTGCAAACAGCTAACTTCTGAGTTTGGAGCCATAGACTAAGAATTAAAGGAAAAAAACTTTGTAGAAAACGTTTTTGGGGCAAAGTTATTCAAATTAACAATCAATCTTTTTGGTGAAAATGTGATGTACGTTTTTTTACATTCTTGATGTCAATACTTCACCTTGTTTATGATCTGCTGTGCCTTGATGTTGACAGTACGTGATCAGTTAGAAGGTCAGCTATCGAAGAAGTTTGCTTTTCTTGATCATGGGAAAAAATTGATTTACTAAAAGAATATAAATCAAACTTTGTAAATTAAATCTGTTATTAAAATTGATTTTAAAAATTGTTATTGGAAAAATTTTTGGAATCTTATGAAAATGTATTCATTTTCAGAAAAGCCCTTAATTTCTCGTAATAAAGAATTTGCACGACAATATGTTACTGAATTGTTGCGCAAGATTGCTAACCTGATATCGCGTACTAATCTGACGTTCATTAAATTACTTATTAATTTGATTTATAGCTATAAAAACTTCACGGAATTAAATTTCGACAAATATGTTGCCAAATTTATAATAACTCGAAGTGAAAAATCACATACACCGTGATAATGAATAATAAGAAATAATAAAAGTATTACCGTATTATTTTTTATAAATTTTTAATATTGTAATTACTTATAAATGACTTGATATTTTTTTGATTACTAAGTAGATTAAGTACTTTGGAGGTTGAACCGTAACCGCTGATTGGATTTAAAAAAATGCGAAAATTCATTTCAGTAGATTGAATTTTGCGCGCTTATTTTCATTCACATTACGAAAAATATATACTGTACAATCTTTATTTTCAACGAGTTTTTTTTGCGTTTTTTCTTATTGTATAAATATTCGAAAAACGTTACTTTTGAATCCGTCAGAATTTATCATATAAATAACACAAAAACATTTCACAATTAAATTAAAATGGTCATCTGTTTTAAGGCTAATTATTTCCGTAAATATTTTTTTTCAATTTGTGATTTCTTATTATCTATTTATTTCATTTTTGTCCGTATGTCGTGAAAATATATTTTAGTAGCCAATATCCTTTTAGAATTGGCAAAAGCTTAGCAATCGTGCAGCTCCCGAGTTAAGTCGTTGTTTCAGATCAGGGAAACACAGAGAGACTAAACCGCACTTTAAGTCCAGAGTCTTTCTCTCTCTTTCCCTATCCAATTTGAAGAAACCAACTCCACTCGCGACTCGAGTCGCGAGTTCCACATTTTTTAGTTCTGATTTTTTTTTGATAATTTTAGCTCGATTCTAAAAAACATATCGTCATATAGTAAATCGGATATACATTTCGGGATTGTTAATTGCATTTTTAAGACACGAAACTAGCGGGAATCAATTCGAAATACAATTTCAGATAAATGTAAGAGGAAAAATACACCGAACATTTTTTCTTTTCCAGAAATGATCAAAACCTCGAATTTTTTCGTAATAAAGCCGAGTTACCAATTACCAATTAAAAATTAAATTCATCTTGATAATGATAAGTAAATCAAAATGTTAAAATATTACGAATTTTTATAAATATACCGTATGATATATCGATTACGAGACTTCCTGGTCGTTTTTTACTATTTTTTTAGCCAAAATTTATATATAATTCGGCTTTAAAAACAACTCATCCGATAACATTCTTAGACAGCTCAAACTGAGCACAATTTTCCATCGGACCAATTTATTTTAGAGGTTTTTCTGAGATTACTGAAATTTTTTAATTATTAGTTTTTCCAAAAAAAAATTGGAAACAATGGTCGGATTCGGACCATTTTTTTCATTTTATAATTAACAAGAGATTTGTGCTCAGTTTGAGCTATCTTATAATGTAATCGGATGGGTTGTTTTCAAAAGCCAAATTATATAAAAATGTTGGCTACAAATCTAGTGAAAAACTACCAGGAAGTTTCGTAATCGATAAAATATATCCCTTTAACACATTAATGATGTTCTAGGAATTTGCGGATTGAAGAGTGTTAGGAGGGCCACTCATGAAAAGGGCCACTCCTGGGCCACTCATAACACTCCTTACCCCCCACCTGCATTTCTGTTGTTTTAAAAATCACAGAGACCAAATATTTTTGGAAAGTATCATTTTGGCCGGTGGAATATCCGAACAGACCCCCGAAAGTTCCCCTTATTTTATATCTCAAGAATTTTGGTGAGTTTCAAAAATTTCTCATCAGACCGGAAAGGCATTATTTGGATGCAATTTTTTGTTTTTGGCAATTAAAACAGCACTGGAACAAGATAATATTTTACTAATTTACAAATAAAGTTAACTTTCGGAGAGAAAAATTTTGGCATTATTAATTTTAACACTCGGCCCCACCTGGTGGTGTAATTAACGGTCGAAATTAAAATTGACGGTTTGAGCAGGACCACGTCGTGCGCAAAAAATTCCATAAAGTACAAATTGTAGCCCGTGAAATTCTACAAAAGAAAGGCAAATCAAAAGTGGTCGCTGGTTATACCCGAATTAATTTGTTCATAGAGAAATATTTTTCCGCCTACGCATTTTTGCCAGTTTCGATGGTTTAATTTTTCTATCAAACAGCCAAAATTTTTCTTCAAACTTATTTAAAAATTATTAATTTTGTCTCAACCCAAATTATGTTGCGGTCACGTTCGTGCGGTTTTTAATTGAAATAAACATTATTTATCTCTTTTTTATTGAGTTTAAAGCCAGAAAATAGAGTTTTCAAAAGCGTTTTTGACCACTTGGGGGCCCAAATTTTTTTTTCATCATTTGGGTCATTTTATTTTGTTAAGATAGTCCCGGTGCGCACCTTAAGCCATGTTTCATAGATAGCAAAAAAAATGTGTTTTAAAACACTCAGTTGCAGGTGGGTAATATAACATTGAAAACAGTTTGGGGTTAAGGGGGTCGGTGCATTTTGACAGATTTGCACTTTTTTTCAAATTTTTTTCGCTTGATTGGAAATTTTTTGCCACTTCAAAATTCTCGGATAAAAACATTTTCGAACGAAAGTTGCTACTTTTGAGCTTACTTTGTTTAATCTGATTTTCTTCAGATCGATTATTTTTACTTTATAAATCGTTTTTTGAAAAAACAATCAAAAAACGCGCGTTTGCTATCAAAAGTGTCTAAATTACATTAAAATTTATTTTTTATTAATTAAAAGTCCTAACAAACGATCTCGACCATCAGATAAATTTTTATATAATTTAATTTTATACGATTTCAACGTCAAAATCCAAAATTTAAATTTTTGAAGATTAACGAAAAAACCGAAATTTCAGCACATCGAAAGAAATATTTTTTTCATGAGTTTAATTTATTAAATGTTAAGTGGTAGATTAGAATTTAAAAAGTTTCGGTGTGATTAAATTTTTTTAATTCTGGTTTAAAAAGTAGTTTTGTTGCAAAAATTATGATTCAGAGTATAAACAAGAGCGAAGAAACAAAACGAGAGCATATTTGATTAAAGTTGAAGTAGGCATTCTCATTATTTTTAGCTGATGATTCCAGAAAAATAAGTTTGAAAAATTTTGAACAAGAAATGTGGATAATTTTCAAAATATTTCGAATTATTTTTGACCAAAAATCACAAAACCTTGTCATATGATTTTTCAAATAGCCACTAGATCATCATTAATTTGATGAAGGGATATATCAGTTCTGCAAATAAATACGGCGAATTTTTGGGTTAATGACAAAGCGTCATTGACGATGTTATTTAGAACATTTAAAAAATTCAGCTACAATTTATCTGTGATAAAATGAAGGGCCGTTTATCGGCATTTTTGTGATCTGAATTTTATATTAACATCATTAAAAAATGCACTTTAACAAATTATTTAATGATATATTTGGCATGCTTCCGAAATATTTTCAGATATTCATTATTTGAATAAAATAAATCCGATATCTTAATTTTTGTGAAATTTTCGCATTTTTTGTCAAATATTCACCATCGAAAATGCATCCTATGTACTTGGTTTGATATACTGAATTAAAACCGTTATTTGAAATCTTAAACAATTCAGGTGCCTGCATTAAGGAGGTAGGTGTCGACACAGTAAAACTAAATATAATTGTGCTTTTTTAATGCTGCAACATCAAATTTTTATTTGTGAAAAATTATACTTTTCTTTAAAAACCTTTTAAATCTAAAATAAAAGGAAAATTTTTGAAGGCTGAAAAAACTCTTTTTCGTATATCAAAAATTATACCTTGGTAGTTGTAGACACTTCTGCCCTATCTTTTAACTAAGCCGGGAGTGTCTACACCTTCCAGGGTATAATTATCGATATACAGCGTTGAAACTACCACCAACCGATTAGGAACTGTTTGAATAACTGGTGAAATATTTGACGAAAATTGAGGTCAAACATGCCCGTTAGGCTGACCGCGGTTGTCCCCTAAGGCGAAACATTCTTAAATCCACCACCTCATACTATTTTGAAAATGCTATTTTAATAGTCTTTTATACCATAGTATAAAAATATTATAAGGCAATCGTTCTCACCACTTTATATTTTTAGATTATTTTTGACTAGAAAATATTTTCTTTATTATCAGTAGCAGCACATCTTGGCGAAGAAATTATCATGCATGCATTATGCTGTAATATTATGCTATAAACGAGTTAGTTGTAAGAAGTTTCTTTAATTAGAGACGTGTCATCTAATTATTTTTATGTTTTTTTGTAATATCTTCAAATTATGTTGAGATATAATTAAACAAACCTGGTTTTTATTTTGTCACAAAAAACATTTTAAAACTCATGTAAGTTTAGTTTCAAAGCTGTATAAAGCACAGGATTTAATTAGTAAGGTCATGTGACATGATGAATTAGTGCTGAGGGGTTTAGTTCTGCAGATAAATCTCCCGGTACTGACCCTACTCATGTCTGACGAGAAGTTCATTTTTTGGGGCTGCTGTAAGTGCCCAAAATTTGTTCGCGTGCTTGACCCCATTTCACACCTGTCATTTTTTCCAAGACATTTTGGTAGAGTAAATTTTATTTTGGGACTTTCAGCGGGCGATTTAAGTGTCCAATTTTTATTATATTTGATGCCACATAAATAGAGCACTCGAAGCGCGCTTTAACTCCCGTAGTGTCTTCCGAGCCATCCATGGCTCGAAGCTTTTAATCCAATTTAGGACCCTTAATCATGTATGAATGAAAATTTACAAAGTGATCGATCGACTATTTAGATAAGTGACGTGTTTGGTGCGTTTTTTTTCGAAAATTTTTACTGTATTACAGTTCTTATTTTTTTGCAAAAAAATTAAATCATCGAAAGGAGCCTTTGAGCGGGATCAAAAAAAATTCTAAGACTTTTTTCTCATTACACGATAGCCCCAAAATGATCACGTGACCGTATATTTAGGAATAAGATTGGTAAAAGTAGTACTGTTTTTTTTCAAAAATTGCTTAAATCATTTTTGAAAAAAGTGAAGTGGTTTTTTAGAAGTTTTTAAGACTTTATTTTTATTACACCAAAGTCCAAAAACGATCAGGTGACCTTCAAATTAGGAAATAAGGTTTTGATTCAAGTTGACAAATAGTGATCAAATTACGCCGAAAATTTTTTTGGGCCAATAAACACCTATTCAAGAGTTTTGAACATAATAAAATTTTCCAAAAACGTCACGTGATCTTATTTTTCGGGAAATAAGGATTAATTTATGACATATTCAAAACCTTATTTTTGGATTATTTCGTCACTTGATTTTATTCGGACTTTGGTGTAATGCGTAAAAAGTCTTGAAAACGTTTGAAGTTGACCCTGGAATTTTTTTGACGTAATTTGAATACCTTTTTCAAATTACTGTAATAGGCCTTTCTTTCAAAAGTACTCAAATCACGTGGAAAACCCCCTAAAAGAATCGTCACGAATTTCTAAGACTTTTATTGCATTTTAAATTGGTCTCCGGCTTATATAGAGCATTTCTAGAAGTCCAAACTTCCGGAAAAACTGATTACATAAATAATGCGTAGGCGGGAAGAAAGAAGAGAGATTGATAAATTATTTTCATGCGCGAGATAATCTATATTTTTAAAAAATATTATTTACATGAGAATGGTGATAAAAACATTCAATTTTTCCAGAGCAATACCCAAATTGGGCGACGGTTTAATATTTTAAATTTGAAAATGTCAAATTAACCCTAAGTTTGTGTTATTTATGCACTTGTTTATGAGAATCGGCGAAAATGAGAGAATTTTTAATTTTCTTAATCATATTTGATGACTTTTTAAAAAAAATTTTTAACAAATTGTTTTTACAGGACTATAGAGAATTTCTTGAAAAATATGCATATCATTGAAAAAATATATGTTGATAATGAATCTTCGGTTATATTCTTGATTTAAAACGCAAAGCCACGGATGGCTCGAAGACACTACGGGTCCAGAGATTGTCGGCCACTACGGGAGTTAAGTGCTCAATGTTTTGAAGTTTATAAAACTTTAGAGAAAAATATAAGATTTTGAGCACTCAAAGCGCGCTTCAAGTGCAAAAATTTCAAAAATTTTCACGGTATAAAAAGAAGTAATAATTGGTTTGATTTTTGACACTTAAAGCTTCGAACTTTGCGAACCTCTACAGAAAATATTAAATATTTATGGATTTAAATGCCCAATATTTTGAACTCTATGGAAATTGTTAGATTATTTTGGATTTCGGGCACCTTAACCGCGCTTTTTAAGTGCCCAAGATTTTTCACACTATAAACTCAGTTAGAATTTGCTTTTATGTTGGGCACTTAAAAGGTCACTGCATTTTTCATATCTTCAAAATTATGATGCAACAAAAAAAAAGATAGATGAGTTGGGATTTTTGAAATTATAGGAAATTTTTTTAGAAAGTAAAGATACATTAATCAGTTTGAGTAAGTGTTTTCATTGTTATATCCGAACAAGCTTATAAATAGTTTAACAAAAATAAGAATTCGTAAAGAAAATTGGGAAATATGCCAAAGATTTTTGTTCATAAAATATTAGTCGTTTATCAAATATCGTCATAAATAACAGAATTTTACGTCATTCATAATAATTTACATAAATTTATTGAGATTATAATTTTTCATAATTTGGTATCTCCAGATAGTGTTGTATCTTCCAGTGAAAGACCTGACATAAGCGTGTCAGATCTTCGAAAATAATAACTCATTTAAAAAGTCTGTACACGATTTTTTGACAACAACACGCTTTAAAAATTTTGACGTGACCAAAAGTTTCCTAAATCTGATGCCTCAATAAATTGGTCCCTAACTACATTGACTAAGATTTCGAATTTTACTTGCTCTTTGAAAATTCATTTTTTTAAATTTTGGTCACTTGAGAACCGCGCTTTAAGTGACCAAGATTTAAAACTTAGCGAACTTATTACATGAAGTTGTTAAACCCCGATGAAAATGTTGCTAAAATTGACAGGAATCAAGCAGTCAGAGACAAAGCAATAGAGTTCACCACAGCCAATCATCTCCACGCATTCAGCGTTATTTGAATTATCATTACAGATAAACTGTTTAGACTCAGACTTTAGAGTCTTTTGTAAAAACTATCAAAATGGATTATTTTTTTCAAATATGGGCCATATTATATTGTGTTATATGATATAACTTATATTGTGTTATATGATATAACTTATATCAAAGCCAATTTAATTAAGCATTTTAAGCCAATCCTGTTCAACTTTGTGTTCATATCAATATATTATATATAAAAAGTTGAACTTGATTGGCTTTAAAAGGCCCATATTTAAGATAAAATAAAAAATCACTCGAACAATAGAAAACAATAGAAATGTATTTTATGTACACAGCATGATGGGAACAAAAGTGGTCCCGTTGGAGTCAAAACCCCCCACTGATCATAGGGTACACGGGACCGCATCACCCTTGACAACTAATTTTTGAATAATTCAACTTTTTTTAAGGGGGCTCAGACCGTTGTTCTTACTTTGTTTCATGAAAGAAAGTAGGAAAATATGCAGAAAATCTATTGTTTAAATAAGTAGACTGTATTTTGAAAAGTAAACAATTTTTTTTTCGAAAGCTGTTAATCTATTTATTTTTCTTCAGGTGCTACGGCTTCTGTACTGTTATGAAATTAAGTGCGCCCAACATTCTTGCGGCTGCGATAATCAAATAATAATGATAACTACATGTAGACACAACAAAATGCGGGTTGGCAGTAAAACGACAAAATATTAAAGCCACTTTTATTTCAAAAACGTCACAATTTTGAAAGGTTTTGTTGTAGAATGCCTCAAAAAAATAATTTTGTACTAAGTAGAACAGATTCTGTAAGAAATCACAGAAATAAATAACTGTAAAACCCTCCAAAAAATCCGATGTGGCGTTTCTCCAAAATTGTTGAGTGTGGCGTTTTACTATGGTGTGACACCATGGTGTCCTATAGAACTTTCAATTATTCACTTTTCTGGCTTTTTAGTTTTGTCGCGTTTAACTGACCAACCAAAAAATCTGCATCATTCAAACGCTACCATTGTAATTGAGAATTATTGATTTTGTATGTAAAAAAATCCGATTAATTTTTATTTTCTCACTTTATTTTTGCGACTATTCTTGAAATTTAAGTTGATATTTGTTGAAGAAACTCATGAATCACAGCAAATACAAGTTTTTACTGAGAACCCCCTCAAATAAAGAAGAATCTTAAGCGCTTCCGGGTGAAATATTTGACGTTATCAATTCTAAATTACGCAAAACAAAAATTATTTCAAGGTCATTTGAAGCTATGATGTTTTGATGAAACAGTTGTGTTCAGTATTTTACATAAATTCTCAACATTAATTATTTATGAAAGGAATACTGAATAAAGAGGTTAATACATCATGACTTGTCATGAAATTTTTTGAATAATTTAACAGCTTTGAATGATTTTCAACAGCCATGTACATTCGTGAAAACATTTTTGTATTGGATTATTGGTTTTTACAAAAATTCTTTAGCCCATTTGGAATTAAATGAGGGCACGTTAATCCGCCTAAAGTTATCTGCCTAAAATAATCCGCCTAATTTTTATTTTAAAAAAGGCAATTTTTGACTAAACTTTCTAGAATTATGTTGTTTTTCTGGCGTGCATAGAAATTAATACCTTAACTGTCAAATTATTAAAAAAAAATTAGTTCCCAGAACAATAAACCTTATAAATTTGGAGTACCAATTTTTCAAAAATTAGGCGGATTATTAATTAGGCGGATCATTTTAAGGCGGATTAACGTTCCCTTATTTAAATACTTTGAATTTTACTAATAATATTTAATAATAATAATTGTAAGAATTTTGAGACTTTGAATTGAATAATTTGCGTTTTTGTTTTAACTAATTTTCGAAGCTCTTATTGGTCAAAGTAGTGATATCCGATGCTCTCATTGGACGATTTGAAATAAGAAATTTCAAAACTTAAAAATTGGTATCAGTGTTTTAAGCTATCTTCTAGAGAATTATTTTTGGTCATTTTAAGACGTAGGATTTTTTTGGTTTCGAGATTTTTTCGAAAAAAAATTGTTTAACCCGTGTAAGCACAGAAAAAAGAGTTCCTCCAAGGCACCAAAGCCTATATATAGGCTTTTTTCAAGCGCGTATTACAGAAAGCCCAAGGTGGTTGGAGTTTCAATTTTTTTTGCATAAAGAAGTTCAAACGATATTTTTTTGCATATAGGTCGCATTTAATTTTTTTAGAGGTAAAAGATTGGAAAAAAATCTCAAAAAATCAACCTTCCGTAATATTTGAATAAAATTTCCAAAAAAAAATCTGTAATTTTTTTGACATCCTTGAAAAATTCTTTATAATGTATTCGAACGAGACAATTCTACGATGTTTTTTTTTGCATTTTTAGATGATTTTAAATATGCAAAAGCCTTTTATATATAGGCTTTGTGCTCACACGGGTTAAGGTGCGAAAAGTGACGTTTTAGTCCGCGGGTTCTCACGGAAGTTAAAATAGCGATATCACAAATAAAATAAGCTGACTCGACAGCGAAGGGGTTTTTTCAGAGGTACGATTTTTTGCAACGTTATCGGATGTACCGGCTGGTCAAAATTAACCGGTAAAGTATAGCTTCCGGTATCGGAAGTGATATTTCAATAATTTACATGTAGCAAAAGATGCGCAATTATCCGTTTCCTGAAAACAGTATTATGAACTAAGAGTCATAAATGACCGCAAGGTGGTGCCAAAGGGGAATTTATATCATGGGAAAATACCACTTTTGGTTTTCACTCAGAATATAAATTCCCCTATGGCACCACCTTGTGGTAACTTATAACCCCTAGTTCATAAAACCGTTTCCAGAAAACCGATAATTGCGCATCTTTTGGTACATGTAAATCATTGGAATATCACTTCCGGTACCGGAAGCTATACTTTACCGTTTAATTGTGACCAGCCGGTACATCCAATAACATTGCAAAAATTCTTACTGCTGGAAAAAACCCTTCGCTGTCGAGTCAGATGATTTATTTGTGATACCGCTATTTTAACTCCCGTGAGAACCCGCGGACTAAAAGGTCACTTTTCGCACCTTTAAACAATTTTTTTGAAAAAAGGCCCAAAACCAAAAACTTACGTCTTCAAATGACCAGAAAAAAAATCTCTACAATTTTTGAGTTTTGAAATTTCTTATTTCAAATCGTCTTGGTCAAACGAGAACGCGAAATTTTATTTATTTCCGGAGCACTTTTAGCTTCTATGCTAAAAAAACAATTTCAAAACAATTTCTGGAAAAAAATCATGTCTCTTTTTTCAAAAAATCAGCATTTTTCAAAAAATTTATGCCTATTCTTTGGCTTGAAATTATTCTGGAATTTATTTCGAAAATTTTAAAGATAGACCCGTAATCCCGTAATCTTTCATACTGCAAAAAAGTCATTTAATAAATGCAATTATACTAAAAAAAAGGCAATTTCAAAAAAGGTTTTGGTGTTTTTGAACACTTTCCTGATGAAATTGATTTTTTTGCAAAGATCAGTATTATTCATGATTTTCAAGAACATATCAAAAAAATCACCTACCGTAGTCAAAAAAAAAGTTTTGTCGGGCCTACCTTAGTATAAAAAAGGTTGCAAGATCAAATAAACGAAGCTTTTCTGTTAAAGTCGCAGAGTTCTTATTTTTGTTATGATAATATTCTTAAACAATGTAGTTAGATTATAACTGTAAGAATTCAGAACAATTATAACTTATGTTTACTTCTATTGTCCTTGATTTGTCACAAACGGCTTTCAAAATATTCGAGCGGCAGCATTTTTTAAACTTTTGAAACAAAAAAACTATGCTAGGCAACACTTTGCCTATTTTTTATATAACTTTGTTAAATGCATTTTTTTAATTCATATTTTCTATCTTGTTCGGTAATTATTTTATTAAATAGCTAAGAAATACTGATGAAAGCTCAAAAAGACGCCATTAATGCCGATGTAAATCGCATCTGAAATATAAAAAGGAAGCTCGTCCTAGTAGAAATTAAAGCTTAATTTTAAGAAAGTTCAACCCTTTTTCGTAAAAAATACATCGTGTCTTTACAAAATCTTGCGTGAAATCCCTCAATAAATGAAATTACTATTTTTCATGCTCCACGTTTCCATATATTTATATGCTGTATTCACAGTAAATGTATTTTAACTAAGTTGCGTATTGGGTAAGATTTCTTACATAGGTCTTTTTTATATTTTACGCACAATTTTTTTATAAAATTTTAATTTTAAACCTTTACCATTATTTTTACGTCTCTTTTTACGTCAGAAATTACCTTAATCTTAAGTTTTGTACGAAGTTTTGAAATTTTGGTCTGATTCGACACTCAAAACTATTTTTATTTCAGAAGTATTATTTCGTTTAAATCAAAATTTAATAATGATAGCGCCTGAGAGTTGACCAATAAATTTTACCAGATGTGCATCTTTCTTCTGACTTTTTGCTTTGAGAACTTGAACATAGATGTTATATTTTCAAGTTAGAACAACCTGAACGAAAATTTCTAGAACTCAATATTAGGCAAACTTCACGCTCATTGGTTAGACATACAACCACCATGAGTAAGATCTAAAAAAAAAATTTGCGCTGAATAATAATTTCAAAAATGCATGGACATTATGAAAAAAACGGAATTCAGTGAATTTTCCAAATGCTTAGCAAATCTATATTTTGATCGGCCCATGCAATGAAACAAATTTTATTTCATTTCAAAGAATTCAGTTTTCATTATTTGATCCAACGAAAATTAAGAAATTTTATGCTCTAGAACTCTTGTTCAGGGGGGGGCAATATTTTCCTAAAAAATTTCGGCGATATTAGCACATTCAGCGATATTGGCCCTCCCCTCGACTTTTGAATTTTATGTGCAAAAAGGATATTAAAGGATTTAACACATAAGTTAACACATACAGAAATCATTATTGATAACCCCCTCATTATTTTTGATCGATGATTTCTAGAAATCATTAAATATTGAATTTCACACATACAATATGCCGCATATTATATGCGAATTTGAAAGTCAGTTTTTGTAAATACCGCGTGTAGCGTCGAAACAAGAAGTGATTTGTCGAGCCTTGAGATGATTGGAAGCCAGATTTTAAGCCTTTTGTTGAATATTATATTCACGCACCACCTCAAGTCTCGACGCCGCTTGAAACTCATGCAAATATTAATGATGTATTATCTCAAATTCCAAATTAATTATGGAATATTTTCTGGGTTATAATTCAAATGACCAGTTCTCATACAATACAGTTGATGTGCTATGGCTTTAAAAAAGACGTCGTCGTGCTAATTTTCTGGCCTATCAAGGAAGTCAAAAATCAGCCAATCATGAGCGTTTCTCTCTTTTGGCGCGTTATTCGCTTATTCAACTTAATGTTATACAGGGGGGCCAATATCGCCGGCCCAATATCGCCGAATTTGCCGGAATTTTTTGCCGAAAACCTACGCAATTTGCCACAAAACTTTCTGCGATATGTGCCAATATCGAATGTGCCAATATCGCCAAAATTCGATATTGGCCCCCCTGTTAAAATTATTGAATTTAATAATAAAACTCTCAGCGAGCTCTGATTCGTGGACAATGAATCTATTTTTACCTTTTTTGCTTCCTTCTACCAAAACACACCGACTTGATGGTATTTGAAACAGTTATTTTGCATATATTTGGAAAATTATATGATGCATATATTGTATGCGTCACGGAGTTAACTTCAAGGTCTAATCTGATTAATTTCCGTTATAAATAGGATTAGAAATGTCAAGTTCACTGTGTATTTAACTCAAATGTTTATGAAAACATAAAATTTGGATTTGAATAGATTTGGACAGATGTCTTAATTTTATGTTTATTTTGTGAACTATTCTGGGTAATCCATTTTTGCATTTGTTAACACTAGTCAAAATAAATATTATTTTCAGTGTTCTATTCCGTAAAACAAAGAAAAAATTTATTCAGTTGAATTAAAGAGAATATTTGTTTTGAGTGAATTTTACATCTACGGCGGCTTAGTACGGCCTTGACATTTTCAGACCGCAAATTATTTTTTGCCTAAATTAAAAAACTTCTGCAGAACTTCTTCTGCAGCAGAAGAAGTCTTTAAAATATTATGCTCACTTATTGAGGGGGTATTTTTGGCAGATATATGGAATCTTTTCAGAATTCGCTTGAAATTGTTCTATCTGCAAATTAACAATTCAAATAATTTTAAATTTATTGGTGGTAATTTCTTAAATTTATCTTTCCAAAGAAGTACTTTTCTCTTTTAATTTTTTAAATCAAATTTTTCTGTTTTGCATGAATGATGAAGGCAATTTTTAATTTCAAATTAACTGGTTATGTAATAGTTTGATGTATCTGAGAAAATAGGGACACTTCGAAACGATAATCGAGGTTTTAACGCTTCTATTGGTACTATTTTCATGTTTGTTTATGACATACGGGTTTTCTATCAGTCACTTTGAAAAGTCCTGTCATGCCGACGGGGACCCTCTTGATAAATGTAGTTAAACTTTATTTTTTTTAATGGCAATTTCAGTATTTGGATTTATTGAGATTATTTAAAAAATATTTTCAACAAGAATACGAAGAGTCTTGAATTTTAATTTTCGAAAAACGCTTCAATTATATTATTTGTTTGACACAACCAATGCAGTAATTCCGCAAAAAAGAACAATTGGCCACGCTTTTCTCATGTGATCACGTTAAAAATAAAATTTTAAAGAATCTTGAAAAACATTTAATTCAAAACTGAAAAAAATTCCGCAGATTAGTTCAAATACTTAACCATAATTTTCTAATAGCAATATTTGCTGATTTTTTTGCGTAACTTTTGTAACTTTGCCATCTTAAATATTTGAAAAGCCGCCAAACGTATCTTTTGTTAAATATACAGAATTTGGTGTCACACCGAGAGCAAAAATTTAACCTTATTTTAATTAAAGAGCAAAAATCGAAAAAACAGAAAATATTTCCGTCATGGTCGACCATTAGATGGCATAATATCAATAATATTTGCGGTAATAAATTTTAACTCTGAGGTCGCCCTTAAAAATGGACACAATACGTGTTGAAGTACACTCAGGTGCACGATCAGGTATTCACTTTAAATTTCATGAATTACATTTTACTCCTTATATCAACAATTTTGAACCAAACTTTTATTATAATTTTTTTTCGAGTCAAAGAAAAATGTCACACTTTTTTTTCGCAGAATTTTGTTCGAGAGTTTATTGAAGATTTTCAAGTTTTTGAGAGACAAAATATGATCGAAATTTTAGCATCTTCGTTGGCAGTTTTGGTATTTGAAGTTCCTGTTTCGGTGCCGCTGAGTGGGATCGAACTTTTTAAACAATTTGTCGCTGTGAATTTGGGGACTCTGATATCACAAAGATTACTTGAAAATGAAGATAAAATTAGGTGAGCCGGAAACATCACGCTTAAATTCTTTGTATAATCTTCTGACGAAACATAAGTTTTTTTGAGCAAAAAGTAAATGTCAGTGAAGTAGCGCTGTACGATTGGCTTGTAACTGGAAATACACGTATTTTATTGGTCAAAAATTAATTTCTACAAAACGAAAACTACAATAGACCTATAAGAAAAAATATCCGGAGGCGATTTGAGATAGATGCCTCGAAATAATGCTTTGATCTTTTTGATATTTAAGGTCTTGAAGAGGACTATCCTCTGTGGAAGCTAAGAATAAAAAAAATGGTGAAAATTTTAATTTTTTCGGTTTTTGTAATCTTCGGTTTTCGAAATGATGAAAATTCGATAGGAAAAAACAAAAATTCTTATTTTTTTCAGAATTTTTTTTTGTAATTTCAAGTCATTTCGAAAAACAAAAAAAAGCCGAAAGTCTTTATTACGTAGGTTACCTCACCAACCAATGACCGGGTCTTATTTTTTCGAGCTTTTTGATGAAGGATATGCTAAATTTTGTCATTAATTTTCTTTATTTTTTTGCACCATAAATTATGGACCATAATGGACTATCAGAACTCGAATCTCATTTTTTGGCGCTTCTTTCACTTATTTAATTTAATTTTTTGAAAAGATTTTATTTCATAATAAGAAATATCAAGCGCTTTCATTTGTCAACTATTGCTCTTTTTTTATACAAGATGACTCATAACTAGAAAAATGATACCTATTTCCAAAAAACACCGATTTGATTGTAGATAAAACTCTTAAAAACATTTATGACCATTTTGATTTTTTGACCATATCGAAGATTATACCTACGTGTCCCATATAACTTTGACGTCAAAGACCTTAAGAATCTTGTGATTTGATTGGTCGATATGCATTGACTCTTGTGTATTGACTCTTGTGTATTGACCAATCAAATCACACGATTCTTTTGGTCTCTGAATAAATTTTCTGAACTTATATTTTGCCTTCATAAAATTTTTGATTCAAACCCGACAAATAAATTGCACGAAAACTCGAAAATTAAATCATTAACACCGTTTTCTTGAACTTTGAAAAATGCTTTCGGAAATAATTTAGCCATTTTCGTAAGATTACTGCGTTAATAGGATTTTGATCGATTTTCGAAATTCATCAAATTATATCCGGGGCCTTAAAATAGAAGTGGTGTAAATCCATATTGCAAATTGCACTTTTTTCTAGTTCGTTGATGTATTTTGTCAAATTTTGAGGGATGAAATAAATCTCAATGCCTGAATTTCATTTCAAATTTCTAAATAATGTTTTCACCACTTTAAACGTTAATTAAGCTCTGAATAGATATCTTGACTAAGCCAGGATAACAACAGTAAGTGAACACTTAAAAGGTCACTTTTTTGCAGAATATAAAATCTTTCGCGATCAGTTTAGAGATCAGGGTTTTTAAACTATTAGTGCTAAGCACTGCGTTTGTTTTAACCGTATATGTTAAAAAAAATATTTCAGGATTTCCAACAGAAAAAATTAAGTTTTTTTGTGGAGAAATAAGTAATTTCTCAAAATTGGCAATATTTATAATAAATCTTTTTCACTTTCAAGGTAGAGTTATACAGTATTACTGATACTCTAAGAGTATTCAATAAAATCGATTGGATATTTCGAAATAAAATATTCGAGATATAATTCGACGGATATTTTCAGATTGATTTGATTTGAATTTCAAATATTATTATGAGATTAGTTTTGAGTCAAAACTTTTGACACGTCGGAAATAGTTAAAATCTTTTACTTCACCGCAAAGTTAGGATTATATATAATCGTTTTTCTAAATAATCGCTCAAACACCAAGATACACCGACTACTTTCGCTATGAAACACATTTTTTCAAAATAAATTGTTTCCATAGAGTATACTGTATACAGTTTATCACATTTAAGTTAAGGCTCTGAGCTCCAGCTCGCACCCGATTATACGCATGATGATTGGCTCGCGTTTAAAAATCGTCTAATGATTTTGTTCAATCTCACTTCTTATCGATGAAATATTGTTCATAAGTGTTTTCTGGTCTCACAAAAAAATATACTCGAAAGTACATTTTGATCGAGTTTTTTCTTCTATCATTTGTTATTAAAAATGAGTAGGCGCAAAAAGTCCGTCAATTTTAAGAACAAACGTGCAATAAGAAATCTTATGTCGAAAAAAAACAAATTTTGATTAATTTTCATACACAGGCCAACCGGTTGCAATGCAAAAATATAAATCGGAAAATAAATATCTCGTTAGTCACTACTGCTAATTTCCATTGCAAAATTTCAGAAAAATTAGACAAAAATGTATCGATTTTTCATATCAGGCCTAATTCAGAAAAATGTATTGATATGAATCTTTACCCCGAATGCGTTTGGGAAGCCCGATTCAAATTATGCTTAATTTATCGAAAATGATGCACTCGGCAGCGTGGCTGAAACTCATGTGCTATAGCCTATAGCTAAAAAGAGTAAACCTCAGCCAATCAACTTCACGTATTCAACATCATTTAAATCGGGCTTGAAGACGGCACACGGGATTAAGATCCATATAATTAGTTGAAAACCACGGAAAGTTAGGTATACAGTATGTAATTTGTTTGATCGAGAAATGTTAGGGAAGGCTGCCGAGATTCAGTCAATGAACGCGCGCTTAAAAATGAATCGATCAATCATGTCTCCGTTCCCTGTATTTCATCTAGATTGTTGTTCTTGATAAATTATTTTACATACTATAAATATCTATATATTGAAAATAATAATCTAAAAAATTTGAGTGAAAAAATTATGAAATTTCTTTCAGATATTTCGGAGTTATTGAAAGTCCTCCAAGTTTGCTAATCACTGGAACTCGGATCTCTTTGTATAGACTGAGTGAATCTTGGCAAAATCGTCTTTTGAAAGCTCCTGAGAATACAAAACTTCTGACTTATGGTGAGTACTTCCTTCTTGACCTTGAGAATCTATTTAGTTATAGTTTCCGAAACTCCTTCAAAAATAAATTTATTCACAGCTGAATAAATAACTTTTATGGCTAGTTTTGTCACTTACACTGCGAATATTGGCTTAGGGTCGAGTAAGGGACCTTTTTATTTTGACAGATTTAAAGGAACCAGAATATACAGGGGGATTTTTCCCTTCTTTTTTCCAAATTGGATAGCGATGAGAACGCTCATGTGAATGGTTAATTTCGGCAAAAACCTACGTCTTTCTCAAATTCAACCAATCAAAATGTCGGGAATCAAGTGTATCCAATTTGGAAAAAAGAAGGAGAAAACCTTACACCTTGTACTTGATACATGTACAGGGGTACAGAAAAAAATAAGTTGCGTTAGCTTTAAAATATTATACAATCCACTCTTAGGGCACCGCTTATTTTACAAAAACGATTCGTCATCCTTTCTTATTATGTTCAAGAGACAGCCAATCAGAGCCCTCATTAGTTCAACGCTTTTAGCGGTGCCCTCTGAGTGGGTAGTAGTATAATCGGTAAATAACCATTTATAATTGGTCAATTAAAAATAGAAAAGCGTAGGTTTTTCCGGTGGATAAAACTCTTTTTGGTCACTTTTAGCATTATTTTCTCAATTTTCCTATTTTTCGAATTTGTCTAGAGTCTGACTCAGTCAGATTATCGGGGTCGTGCTTAGTGTACCCAAATTGGCCGATCGATTTTTTTNNTTTTTTTGTCAACAGTATACAATGTATACTATACATTCCACAGGTGGACTCAAATTGGTCTGAATCAAAATTTTTTATTTTGACCAATTTGGTACAGAAAGCACGCCCGGGCTCAGTGTACCAAAATTGGGTTAGATAAAAAAAATATTTTGTGAAAAATACTCGTCATGATGACTCGTCATTAGAGTGGCCGAAGAATTTCACCGACTGTTTTAAAGCATAGGAATCGGCACACGGAAAATAAAAATAATATCGGATCAAGTGACCGAAAGATTTCGATAGAGTCGGATCAATTAATACCATAATATCGACTATACCCCTATTCACACTTTTCTGAATATCCCGGCCCTGATTAGGAAACGTAGTGTATTTTTAAGTAGTAGGGCCTGGATATTCACAAAAGTGTGAATAGGGGATATGGAATTGAAAAAAAATACGATCCAATAATTTATCCTGTCAATTCCCTGATTATTCCGATCCTCCATCCGTCGTATAAATATAAGTAACATATTTAGAATTAAAGAAACGCCGTACTGTCAAATGCGTTAGGTGGACCGTAAAAGAAACCATAAAAATATGATATTTATTAATATATGGATTACCCGCCCTCAGAGTACAAATCCTAAATATTTGAATGATACAAACATGCAAGATATAAGCACCCAATCAAAACCCTTGATTGCGGAATAGGCCGATTTCATTGGTCAGATTAAGAAAGGATCAAGCGATCAACAGATTTCGCATTTTTCAAATATTTAAGATTTGTACTCTGAGGGCGGGTGATCCATATGAACATCCTTCGATACTTTCTGTATATTTCGAAATTTTCTCGGCCACCCTACTGATAACGTTTGCAATTAAATCAATGTCGTTCAAATTTTAATTTGGGTACACTAATCATGGACGTGTTTTCTGTACTCAAATGAGTCTAAATAAAAAATTGGATTCAGTCTAATTTGGGCACAGAAAGCACGATAGTACACTGACTGGGATAATTAGGCCCTGATTATGTGTTTTCATCGAAAAAGTTCATTTTTTCCAAGGGCAGTCCCGTTCAATAAGATACTCAGTAAATATGGGTTCAAGAGGTTAAAAAGCCATTGACTGTAAAATATTTCTTGCATTCCATTTTGGAATTTCCTTGCAAGCTTCCGAACTGATTAAAGGGGGTAGCAGCGATGTGGGAGACTGCCGTCAATTTAACTTACGAAAATAATTAGTTGGTTTATTTTTTTGTGCTTATTATCGTTAGCTGAACCAGAATAAATGTGTATCAGCTCATTAAAATATTTTTTTATCTATTTAAGGAAAGATTTGAGTTCGAACTTTTATTTTTGAATTCGTAAAATTTAAAAAAAAATTCAAAGCATTATAAAAATTTCACGCATTTTTCGTTCAAATTTTTTTTTTCTGAAATCTGTAAATAAAAACGAGAAAAATAGCCACTTTGACTTTTTAATGCATGTCTACATATTTTCTAACAGCTGTTTGAAAAATTATAACATGTTTATTTGTCATTTTTTGTCGACTTTTTTAAAAATATTATGAAAATTTTCTTCAAATCAAGTCAAAATTTTTTCATTAGTAATTTTTTGACTGCTCCTTGAAAAATAAGGCCGAACCATTTGTGTTATTTTCTGATATCTATTTGATTTCCGTATTTCAACCTACGGAAGGGCCAAGCGAATATCGTTTCCTAACTACTGATGAAATTTACAACACTTGCTTGTGACACCAGTTTGTGTCATTTGGCACGCAATTTATGAAAATTTTATTTGTGTCAAAAAATTTCAATTTAATTTTGGGTGTTATAGGCAACTTTTCTTTTGAAAGTCAGGACATTTTTAAATATTTAAACGCAATTGAAGGTCAATTTTTGTTTCTTAAGGGGGTAGTGTCTGTGAAAAAGTTTTTCTGGAAGTGAGAGTTCTTTGGAAGTGAGAATTTTTTCTGGCATTATAATTACGCTTATATTTCTTGTTAGATCACAAAAACCCGAACTTAACACTTTTGTCCCTCAAAACCTACAACAAGATCTTTTGACTTCCAAATATGATTTACGTACACTTTATGAACTTTTTAAAGCATATCATAAGTACTTTTAACTCATTGAGCAAATGTGTTAAGGAGTAGCAGCGATGTGGCAGATTGGTACATTTTTCGGAGTGATTTATGAAAGAAAAAAATGTGAAATTTTTTTTTTATCTTTAATAAAAAGTGTTCATTCTGCAAAAGTTTATAATTTTTAATTTCTCAACATACTTAAGTATCTCTAAAAAACCAAAACCACTTTTCATTATAACTCCGTTTTCCAACTTGACCCGATGTTGAGAATTTTTTTGAAGGCGATATTTATAAACTTTAGAAATTTTCGATGTTATGCACTAATTAGTGGGAGAATCATTATCCACATGAAAAAATTTCCGTAATATGAAAGTTTTTTTCCATGAACAATAGAGAAAAACAGCCTTTTAAGAAACAAAAATTGACCTTCAATTGCGTTTAAATATTTAAAAATGTCCTGACTTTCAAAGAAAATGTTGCCTACACCCAAAATTAAATTGAAATTTTTTGACACAAATAAAATTTCATAAATTGCGTGCCAAATGACACAAACTGGTGTCACAAGCAAGTGTTGTAATTCATCATAGTGTTAGGAAACGATATTCGCTTGGCCCTTCCGTAGGTTGAAATACGGAAATACAATAGATATCAGGAAATAACACAAATGGTTCGGCCTTATTTTTCAAGGAGCATTCAAAAAATTACTAATGAAAAAATTTGACTTGATTTGAGGAAAATTTTCATTAATATTTCTTAAAAATCACGACAAAAAATGACAAATAAACATGTTATAATTTTCAAACAGCAGTTAGAAAATTGTAGACAATGCATTAAAAAGTCAAAGTGGCTATTTTTCTCGTTTTTATTTACAGATTTCAGAAAAAAAAAATTGGACGAAAAAATGCGTGAAATTTTTATAATGCTTTGAATTTTTTATTTAAAATTTACGAATTCAAAAAAAAGTTCGAACTCAAATCTTTCCTTAAATAGAATAAAAGTTATTTTAATGAGCTGACTACACATTATTCTGGTTCAGCTAACGAATAATAGCACAAAAAAATAAAACCAACTAATTATTTTCGTAAGTTAAATTGACGGCAGTCTGCCACATTCGCTGCTTACCCCTTTAATCAGTTCGGAAGCTTGCAAGGAATTCCAAAATGGAATGCAAGAAAATATTTTACAGTCAATGGCTTTTTACCTCTTGAACCCATACTTTACTGAGTATTCTTATTGAACGGGACTGCCCTTGGAAATAAAGAACTTTTTCGATAAAAACACATAATCAGGGCCTTAATATCATCCCAGTCAGTGTACTATCGTGCTTTCTGTACCCAAATTAGACTGAATCCAATTTTTTATTTAGACTCATTAGAGTACAGAAAACACATTTCGTGCTATAGGTACCCAAATTAAAATTTGAACGACATTGATTTAATTGCAAACGTTATCAGTAGGGTGGCCGAGGAAATTTCGAAATATACAGGAAAGTATCGAAGGATGTTCCATAGTGACTCACCCGCCCTCAGAGTACAAATCTTAAATTATTGAAAAATGCGAAATCTGAGCATTTGATCGGCTTGATCCTTTCTTAATCTGACCAATGAAATCGGCCTATTCCGCAATTCAAGGGTTTTGATTGGGTGCTTATATCCTTGCATTGTTGTATCATTCAAATATTTAGGATTTTGTACTCTGAGGGCGGTAATCCATATATTTAATAAATATCATATTTTTATGGTTTTCTTTTACGGTCCACCTAACGCATTTAGACAGTACGGCGTTTCTTTAATTCTAAATTATGATAATATATATCTATACGACGGATGGAGGATCGCAATAATCAGGAAATTGAAGAATAAATTATTGGATCGTATTTTTTTCATTCCATATCCCCTATTCACACTTTTGTGAATATCAGCGCCCTACTACTTAAAAATACCTACGTTTCCTAATCAGGGGGGATATTTCAAAAGTGTGAAACTAGGGGATATAGTCGAATAATCTGGTATTAATTGATCCGACTCTATTCGAAATCTTTCGGTCACTTGATCCGATATTATTTTTTATTTCCGTGTGCCGATTTTCCTACTGCTTTAAAACAGTCGGTGAAATTCTTCGGCCACCATCTAATGGACGTCATCATGACGAGATTTTTTCACAAAATATTTTTTATCTAACCCAATTTTGGTACACTGAGCCCGGGCGTGCTTTCTGTACCAAATTGGTCAAAATAAAAAATTTGATTCAGACCATTTGAGTCCACCTGTGGAATGTATAGTATACATGTACTGTTGACAAAAAAAATCGATCGGCCAATTTGGGTTACACTAAGCACGACCCCGATAATCTGACTGAGTCATTACTCTAGACAAATTCCAAAAATAGGAAAAATTGAGAAAATAATGCTAAAGTGACCAAAAAGGTTTTATCCACCGAAAAAACCTACGCTTTTCTATTTTTAATTGACCAATTATAAATGGTTACTTTACCGATTATATACTACCCACTCAGAGGGCACCGCTAAAGCGTTGAACTAATGAGGGCTCTGATTGGCTGTCTCTTGAACATAATAAGAAAGGAGGACGAATCGTTTTTGTAAAAATAGCGGTGCCCTAAGAGTGGATTGTATAATATTTTAAAGCTAACGCAACTTATTTTTTTCTGTACCCCTGTACAGTTCAAGTACAAGGTGTAAGGTTTTCTCCTTCTTTTTTCCAAATTGGATACACTTTGATTCCCGACGTTTTGATTGGTTGAATCTGAGAAAGGACGTAGTTTTTGCCGAAATTAACCATTAGCGTTCTCATCGCTATCTAATTTGGAAAAAAGAAGGGGGAAAATCTTACACCCATGTTATTTCTGGTTCCTTTAAATCTGTCAAAATAAAAAGGTCCCTTACTCGACCCTAGCAATATTCGCAGTGTAAGTGAACAAAACCAACCAGAAAGTTATTTATTCAGGTGAATAAATTTTATTTTTGAAGGAGTTTCGGAAACTGATAACTAAATAGATTCTCAAGGCAAGAAGGAAGTACTCACCATAAAGTCAGACGTTTGTATTCTCAGGAGCTTTTCAAAAGACGATTTTGCCAAGATTCACTCAGTCTATACAAAGAGATCCGAGTTCCAGTGATTAGCCAAACTTGGAGGACTTTCAATAACTCCGAAATATCTGAAAAGATAATTTCATATTTTTTCACTTCAGAATTTTTTAGATTATTATTTCAATATATAGATATTTATAGTATGTAAAATAATTTATTTCAAGAACAACAATCTAGATGAAATACAGGGAACGGACACATGATGATCGATTCATTTTTAAGCGCGCGTTCATTGACTGATCTCGGCAGCCTTCCCTACATTTCTCGATCAAACAAAATAACATACTGTATACCGAACTTTCCGTTGGTTTCAACTAATTTATATGGATCTTAATCCGCCTGTGCCGTCTTCAAGCCCGATTTAAATGATGTTGAAACGTGAAATGATTGGCTGAGGTTTGACTCTTTTTAGCTATAGGCTTTAGCACCATGAGTTCAGCCAACGCTGCCGACTGCATCATTTTCGATAAATTAAGCATAATTTGAATCGGGCTTCCCAAACGCATTCGCGGTAAAGATTCATATCAATACATTTTTCTGAATTAGGCCTTGATATGAAAAAATCGATAACATTTTTTGTCAAAATTTTTCTTGAAATTTTGCAATGAAAATTAGCAGTAGTGACACTAACGAGATATGTTATTTTCCGATTTATATTTTGCATTGCAACCACGGTTGGCCTGTGTATGAAAATTAATCAAAATTTGTTTTTTTTCGACATAAGTTCTTTATTGCACGTTGTTCTTAAAATTGACAGACTTTTTGCGCCTACCTCATTTTTAATAACAAATGATAGAAGAAAAACTCGATCAAAATGTACTTTCGAGTATATTTTTTTGTGAGACCAGAAAACACTTATGAACATATATTTCATCGAAAGAAGTGAGATTGAACAAAATCATTAGACGATTTTTAACGCGAGGCCATCATCATGCGTATGATCGGGTGCAAGCTGGAGCTCAAGCCTTAACTGAATGTGATAACTGTATACAGTATACTCTATGGAAACAATTTATTTTGAAAAAATGTGTTTCATAGCGAAAGTAGTCGGTGTATTCTTGGTGTTTTGAGCGATTATTTAGAAAAAACGATTATATATAATCCTAACTTTGCGTGTGAAGTAAAAGATTTTAACTATTTCCGGACGTGTCAAAAGTTTTGACTCAAAACTAATCCATAATAATATTTGAAATCAAATCAATCTGAAAATATCCGTCGAATTATATTCTCGAATATTTTATATTGAAAATCCAATCGATTTTATTGGAAATTACTGAGTATCCAGTAATACTGTATAACTCTACCTTGAAAGTGTTAAAAGTTTATTATAAATTTTGCCATTTTGAGAAGTTACTATTTCTCCACAAAAAAACTTAATTTTTTCTGTTGGAAATCCTGAAATATTTTTTTAACATACGGTTAATATACGGTTAAAGCAACGCAGTGCTTAGCACTAAGAGTTTAAAAAACCATGATCTCTAAACTGATCGCGAAAGATTTTCTATTTTGCAAAAAAGTGACCTTTTAAGAGTTCACTTACTGTTGTTATCCTGGCTTAGTTCAGTATCTATTCAGAGCTTAATTAACGTTTAAAAGTGGTTGAAAACATTATTTAGAAATTTGAAATGAAATTCAGGCATTGAGAATTTATTCATCCCTCAAAATTTGACAAAAAATCAACGAAGTAGAAAAAAGTGCCATTTGCAATATGGATTTACACCACTTCTATTTTAAGGCCCCGGATATAATTTGGATGAATTTCGAAATCGATCAAAATCCTATTAACGCAGTAATCTTACGAAAATGGCTAAATTATTCCGAAAGCATTTGTCAAAGTTCAAGAAAACGGTGTTAATGATTTAATTTTCGAGTTTTCGTGCAATTTATTTGTCGGGTTTGAATCAAAATTTTATGAAGGCAAAATATAAGTTCAGAAATTTTATTCAGAGACCTAAGAAGAATCGGTGTGATATTGATTGGTCCAATTACACAAGAGGTCAATGCATATCGACCAATCAAATCACAGTTCTTAAGGTCTTTGACGTCAAATTATATGGAGACACGTAGGTATAATCTTTCGATCTGGTCAAAAAATCAAATGGTCATAAATGTTTTTAAGATGTTGTATTCTACAATCAAATCGGTGTTTTTTTTGGAAATAGGTATTATATTTTCTAGTTATGAGTCATCTTGTATAAAAAAAGAGCAAATAGTTGACAAATGAAAGCGCTTGATTTTTCTATTATGAAATAAAATCTTTTCAAAAAATTAAATTATATAAGTGAAAGAAGCGCCAAAAAAATGAGATTCGAGTTCTGATAGTCTCCATTATGGTCCATAATTTATGGTGCAAAAAAATAAAGAAAATTACTGACAAAATTTAGCATATCCTTCATCAAAAGCTCAGAAAAAAATAAGACCCGGTCATTGGTTGGTGAGGTAACCTACGTAATAAAGACTTTCGGCTTTTTATGTTTTTTTTGAATGGACTTGAAATTACAAAAAAAAATTCTGAAAAAAATAAGAATTTTTGTTTTTCCTATGGAATTTTCATCATTTTCGAAAACCGAAGATTACAAAAACCGAAAAAATTTAAAAATTTTCACCATTTTTTTTTATTCTTAGCTTCCACAGAGGATAGTCCTCTTCAAGACCTTAAATATCAAAAAAGATCAAAGCATTATTTCGGAGGCATCTTATCTCAAAATCGCCTCGGATATTTTTTCTGGTAATAGGTCTATTGCTAGCGTATTTTCGTTTGTAGAAATTAATTTGACCAATAAATACTTGTATTTCCAGTTACAAGCCAATCGCTACAGCGCTACTTCACTGACATTTACTTTTTGCTCAAAAAACTTATGTTTCGTCAGCAAGATTATACAAAGAATTAAGCGTGATGTTTCCGGCTACACCTAATATTATCTTCATTTTCAAGTAATCTTTGTGATAATCAGAGTCCCAAATTCACAGCGACAAATTGCTTTAAAAGTTCGATCCCACTCAGCGCACCGACAACCAGGAACTTCAATACAAAACTGCCAACGAAGAATGCTAACAATTTCTGATCATATTTTGTCTCTCAAAAAACTTTGAAATCTTCAATAAACTCTCGAACAAAATTCTGCCGAAAAAAAAAGTGTCGACATTTTTCTTTGACTCGAAAAAAAATATAATAAAAGTTTGGTTCAAAATTGTTGATAATAAGGAGTAAAATGTAATTCATGAATTTAAAGTGATACCTGATCGTGCACCTGAGTGTACTTCAACACGTATGTGTCCATTTTTAAGGGAGGCGACCTCAGAGTTAAAATTATTACCGCAAATATTAATGATATTATGCCATCTAAATGGTCGACCATGACGGAAATATTTTCTGTTTTTTCGAATTTTTGCTCTTTAATTAAATAGGTTAAATTTTTGCTCTCGGTGTGACACCAAATTCTGTATATTAACAAAAGATACGTTTGGCGGCTTTTCAAATATTTAAGATGGGCAAAGTTACAAAAAGGTACGCAAAAAAAACAGCAAATATTGCTATTAGAAAATTATGGTTAAAGTAATTGAACTATCTGCGGAATTTTTTTCAGTTTTGAATTAAATGTTTTTCAAGATTCTTTAACAATTTATATTTTTAACGTGATCCACATGAGAAAAGCGTGGCCAATTGTCTCTTTTTTGCGGAATTACTGCATTGGTTGTGTCAAACAAGATAATATATTGAGCGTTTTTCGAAATTAAAATTCAAGACGCTTTTCGATCTTGTGGAATATTTTTAAAATAATCTCAATAAACTCAAATACTGAAATTGCCATTAAAAAATAAAGTTTAACTACATCTATCAAAGAGGGTCCCGTTCGCATGAAAGGACTTTTCGAAAAGTGACTGCAATAGAACCCGACCTATGTCAGAAACAAACATGAAAAAGTACCAATAGAAGCTTAAAACTCGACTTCNAAAAATGTACCTAAAGTTTCAAGTTTGGCGCCCTCTGGTGGGAAAACCACTTTATGAAAAGTCGCGAAACCATCACCAATCGATTTTTTTTCGTCGACTTAGTATAGAACTGTAACTTCCAGAAAAACTTTTTCACAGACACTACCCCCTTAAAAGGCTGTTTTTCTCTATTGTTCATGGAAAAAAAACTTTCATATTACGGAAATTTTTTCATGTGGATAATGATTCTCCCACTAATTAGTGCATAACACTCGAAAATGTCTAAAGTTTATAAATATCGCCTTCAAAAAAAATTCTCACATCGGGTCAAGTTGGAAACCGAGTTATAATGAAAAGTGGTTTTTGGTTTTTTAGAGATACTTAAGTATGTTGAGAAATTAAAAATATAAACTTTTGCAAGAATGAACACTTTTATTAAAGATAAAAAAAAAATTTTCACATTTTTTTCTTTCATAAATCACTCCGAAAAAATGTACCAATCTGCCACATCGCTGCTACCTCCTTAACACTATTTGCTCAATGAGTTAAAAGTACTTATGAAATGCTTTAAAAATAGTCATAAAGTGCACGTAAATCACATTTGGAAGTCAAAAGATCGTTTTTTGAACAAAAGTGTTGAGTTCGCAAGTTCTGAACGCCTTCAACTTTTGTATTCTTCAAAAAACATCAATCGTCTTCAAAAAAATCCGGTGTATAAATTAAATACATAAAAAGAGAATGATTCTTTTGACGGCCTGACTAAGCTCATGAACAAAGGCATTTTTTGTCTATTCATTACAAATTGTAATTTACAATTTAAATTTCCGGAAATTAGCCAATCATATTTTTAAAATAAACAACTTCCTGATATGAATTGGCGCGCCATGAAACAAATCGAGAAATTATAATAAAAAACTTTTGAAAGACGGTTTAAACTTAAAACCTAATCAAAATTTTTCTGGAAGTTTCTGCTTAAGATTTTAGCCTACTTGTATTATGCATTACAAATTTTGGTCAATAATGAAGGTTTTTAAGTTTAAACCGTCTTCAAAAGTTTTTATATATTTCCTCATTTGTTTCATGGCGCGCCAATTCATATAAGGAAGTTGTTATTTTAAAAATATGATTGGCTAATTTCCGGAAATTTAAATTGTAAATTACAATTTGTAATGAATAGGACAAAAAATGCCTTTGTTCATGAGTTTAGTCAGGCCGTCAAAAGAATCATTCTCTTTTTATGTATTTAATTATTACACCGGATTTTTTGAAGACGATTGATGTTTTTTGAAGAATACAAAAGTTGAAGGCGTCAGAACGCGAACTTAACACTTTTGTTCAAAAACGATCTTTTGACTTCCAAATATGATTTACGTAGCACTTTATGAACCTTTTTAAAGCATATCATAAGTACTTTTAACTCATTGAGCAAATGTGTTAAGGAGTAGCAGCGATGTGGCAGATTGGTACATTTTTTCGGAGTGATTTATGAAAGAAAAAAATGTGAAATTTTTTTTTTTATCTTTAATAAAAAGTGTTCATTCTTGCAAAAGTTTATAATTTTTAATTTCTCAACATACTAAGTATCTCTAAAAAACCAAAACCACTTTTCATTATAACTCCGTTTCCAACTTGACCCGATGTTGAGAATTTTTTTTGAAGGCATATTTATAACTTTAGAAATTTTCGATGTGTATGCACTAATTAGTGGGAGAATCATTATCCACATGAAAAAATTTCCGTAATATGAAAGTTTTTTTCCATGAACAATAGAGAAAAAACAGCCTTTTAAGAAACAAAAATTGACCTTCAATTGCGTTTAAATATTTAAAAATGTCCTGACTTTCAAAAGAAAAGTTGCCTACACCCAAAATTAAATTGAAATTTTTTGACACAAATAAAATTTTCATAAATGCGTGCCAAATGACACAAACTGGTGTCACAAGCAAGTGTTGTAATTCATTCAGTAGTGTTAGGAAACGATATTCGCTTGGCCCTTCCGTAGGTTGAAATACGGAAATACAATAGATATCAGGAAATAACACAATGGTTCGGCCTTATTTTTCAAGGAGCATTCAAAAAATTACTAATGAAATAAATTTGACTTGATTTGAGGAAATTTTCATTAATATTTCTTAAAAATCACGACAAAAAATGACAAATAAACATGTTATAATTTTCAAACAGCAGTTAGAAAATATGTAGACATGCATTAAAAAGTCAAAGTGGCTATTTTTCTCGTTTTTATTTACAGATTTCAGAAAAAAAAAATTGGACGAAAAAATGCGTGAAATTTTTATAATGCTTTGAATTTTTTATTTAAAATTTACGAATTCAAAAAAAAGTTCGAACTCAAATCTTTCCTTAAATAGAATAAAAGTTATTTTAATGAGCTGACTACACATTATTCTGGTTCAGCTAACGAATTAATAGCACAAAAAAATAAAACCAACTAATTATTTTCGTAAGTTAAATTGACGGCAGTCTGCCACATTCGCTGCTTACCCCTTTAATCAGTTCGGAAGCTTGCAAGGAATTCCAAAATGGAATGCAAGAAAATATTTTACAGTCAATGGCTTTTTACCTCTTGAACCCATACTTTACTGAGTATTCTTATTGAACGGGACTGCCCTTGGAAATAAAGAACTTTTTCGATAAAAACACATAATCAGGGCCTTAATATCATCCCAGTCAGTGTACTATCGTGCTTTCTGTACCCAAATTAGACTGAATCCAATTTTTTATTTAGACTCATTAGAGTACAGAAAACACTTTTCGTGCTATAGGTACCCAAATTAAAATTTGAACGACATTGATTTAATTGCAAACGTTATCAGTAGGGTGGCCGAGGAAATTTCGAAATATACAGGAAAGTATCGAAGGATGTTCCATAGTGACTCACCCGCCCTCAGAGTACAAATCTTAAATTATTGAAAAATGCGAAATCTGAGCATTTGATCGGCTTGATCCTTTCTTAATCTGACCAATGAAATCGGCCTATTCCGCAATTCAAGGGTTTTGATTGGGTGCTTATATCCTTGCATTGTTGTATCATTCAAATATTTAGGATTTTGTACTCTGAGGGCGGTAATCCATATATTTAATAAATATCATATTTTTATGGTTTTCTTTTACGGTCCACCTAACGCATTTAGACAGTACGGCGTTTCTTTAATTCTAAATTATGTTAATATATATCTATACGACGGATGGAGGATCGCATATAATCAGGAAATTGAAGAATAAATTATTGGATCGTATTTTTTTCATTCCATATCCCCTATTCACACTTTTGTGAATATCAGCGCCCTACTACTTAAAAATACCTACGTTCCTAATCAGGGGGGATATTTCAAAAGTGTGAAACTAGGGGATATAGTCGAATAATCTGGTATTAATTGATCCGACTCTATTCGAAATCTTTCGGTCACTTGATCCGATATTATTTTTTATTTCCGTGTGCCGATTTTCCTATTGCTTTAAAACAGTCGGTGAAATTCTTCGGCCACCATCTAATGGACGTCATCATGACGAGATTTTTTCACAAAATATTTTTTATCTAACCCAATTTTGGTACACTGAGCCCGGGCGTGCTTTCTGTACCAAATTGGTCAAAATAAAAAATTTGATTCAGACCATTTGAGTCCACCTGTGGAATGTATAGTATACATGTACTGTTGACAAAAAAAATCGATCGGCCAATTTGGGTACACTAAGCACGACCCCGATAATCTGACTGAGTCATTACTCTAGACAACATTCCAAAAATAGGAAAAATTGAGAAAATAATGCTAAAGTGACCAAAAAGGTTTTATCCACCGAAAAAACCTACGCTTTTCTATTTTTAATTGACCAATTATAAATGGTTATTACCGATTATATACTACCCACTCAGAGGGCACCGCTAAAGCGTTGAACTAATGAGGGCTCTGATTGGCTGTCTCTTGAACATAATAAGAAAGGAGACGAATCGTTTTTGTAAAAATAGCGGTGCCCTAAGAGTGGATTGTATAATATTTTAAAGCTAACGCAACTTATTTTTTTCTGTACCCCTGTACAGTTCAAGTACAAGGTGTAAGGTTTTCTCCTTCTTTTTTCCAAATTGGATACACTTTGATTCCCGACGTTTTGATTGGTTGAATCTGAGAAAGGACGTACGTTTTTGCCGAAATTAACCATTAGCGTTCTCATCGCTATCTAATTTGGAAAAAAGAAGGGGGAAAATCTTACACCCATGTTATTTCTGGTTCCTTTAAATCTGTCAAAATAAAAAGGTCCCTTACTCGACCCTAGCAATATTGCGCAGTGTAAGTGAACAAAACCAACCAGAAAGTTATTGTATTCAGGTGAATAAATTTTATTTTTGAAGGAGTTTCGGAAACTGATAACTAAATAGATTCTCAAGGCCAAGAAGGAAGTACTCACCATAAAGTCAGACGTTTGTATTCTCAGGAGCTTTTCAAAAGACGATTTTGCCAAGATTCACTCAGTCTATACAAAGAGATCCGAGTTCCAGTGATTAGCCAAACTTGGAGGACTTTCAATAACTCCGAAATATCTGAAAAGATAATTTCATATTTTTTCACTTCAGAATTTTTTAGATTATTATTTCAATATATAGATATTTATAGTATGTAAAATAATTTATTTCAAGAACAACAATCTAGATGAAATACAGGGAACGGACACATGATGATCGATTCATTTTTAAGCGCGCGTTCATTGATCTGATCTCGGCAGCCTTCCCTACATTTCTCGATCAAACAAAATAACATACTGTATACCGAACTTTCCGTTGGTTTCAACTAATTTATATGGATCTTAATCCGCCTGTGCCGTCTTCAAGCCCGATTTAAATGATGTTGAAACGTGAAATGATTGGCTGAGGTTTGACTCTTGTTTAGCTATAGGCTTTAGCACCATGAGTTCAGCCAACGCTGCCGACTGCATCATTTTCGATAAATTAAGCATAATTTGAATCGGGCTTCCCAAACGCATTCGCGGTAAAGATTCATATCAATACATTTTTCTGAATTAGGCCTTGATATGAAAAAATCGATAACATTTTTTGTCAAAATTTTTCTTGAAATTTTGCAATGAAAATTAGCAGTAGTGACACTAACGAGATATGTTATTTTCCGATTTATATTTTGCATTGCAACCACGGTTGGCCTGTGTATGAAAATTAATCAAAATTTGTTTTTTTTCGACATAAGTTCTTTATTGCACGTTGTTCTTAAAATTGACAGACTTTTTGCGCCTACCTCATTTTTAATAACAAATGATAGAAGAAAAACTCGATCAAAATGTACTTTCGAGTATATTTTTTTGTGAGACCAGAAAACACTTATGAACATATATTTCATCGAAAGAAGTGAGATTGAACAAAATCATTAGACGATTTTTAACGCGAGGCCATCATCATGCGTATGATCGGGTGCAAGCTGGAGCTCAAGCCTTAACTGAATGTGATAACTGTATACAGTATACTCTATGGAAACAATTTATTTTGAAAAAATGTGTTTCATAGCGAAAGTAGTCGGTTATTCTTGGTGTTTTGAGCGATTATTTAGAAAAAACGATTATATATAATCCTAACTTTGCGTGTGAAGTAAAAGATTTTAACTATTTCCGGACGTGTCAAAAGTTTTGACTCAAAACTAATCCATAATAATATTTGAAATCAAATCAATCTGAAAATATCCGTCGAATTATATTCTCGAATATTTTATATTGAAAATCCAATCGATTTTATTGGAAATTACTGAGTATCCAGTAATACTGTATAACTCTACCTTGAAAGTGTTAAAAGTTTATTATAAATTTTGCCATTTTGAGAAGTTACTATTTCTCCACAAAAAAACTTAATTTTTTCTGTTGGAAATCCTGAAATATTTTTTTAACATACGGTTAATATACGGTTAAAGCAACGCAGTGCTTAGCACTAAGAGTTTAAAAAACCATGATCTCTAAACTGATCGCGAAAGATTTTCTATTTTGCAAAAAGTGACCTTTTAAGAGTTCACTTACTGTTGTTATCCTGGCTTAGTCAGTATCTATTCAGAGCTTAATTAACGTTTAAAAGTGGTTGAAAACATTATTTAGAAATTTGAAATGAAATTCAGGCATTGAGACTTTATTCATCCCTCAAAATTTGACAAAAAATCAACGAAGTAGAAAAAAGTGCCATTTGCAATATGGATTTACACCACTTCTATTTTAAGGCCCCGGATATAATTTGGATGAATTTCGAAATCGATCAAAATCCTATTAACGCAGTAATCTTACGAAAATGGCTAAATTATTCCGAAAGCATTTGTCAAAGTTCAAGAAAACGGTGTTAATGATTTAATTTTCGAGTTTTCGTGCAATTTATTTGTCGGGTTTGAATCAAAATTTTATGAAGGCAAAATATAAGTTCAGAAATTTTATTCAGAGACCTAAGAAGAATCGGTGTGATATTGATTGGTCCAATTACACAAGAGGTCAATGCATATCGACCAATCAAATCACAGTTCTTAAGGTCTTTGACGTCAAATTATATGGAGACACGTAGGTATAATCTTTCGATCTGGTCAAAAAATCAAATGGTCATAAATGTTTTTAAGAGGTTTATTCTACAATCAAATCGGTGTTTTTTTTGGAAATAGGTATTATATTTTCTAGTTATGAGTCATCTTGTATAAAAAAAGAGCAAATAGTTGACAAATGAAAGCGCTTGATTTTTCTATTATGAAATAAAATCTTTTCAAAAAATTAAATTATATAAGTGAAAGAAGCGCCAAAAAAATGAGATTCGAGTTCTGATAGTCTCCATTATGGTCCATAATTTATGGTGCAAAAAAATAAAGAAAATTACTGACAAAATTTAGCATATCCTTCATCAAAAGCTCAGAAAAAAATAAGACCCGGTCATTGGTTGGTGAGGTAACCTACGTAATAAAGACTTTCGGCTTTTTATGTTTTTTTTGAATGGACTTGAAATTACAAAAAAAAATTCTGAAAAAAATAAGAATTTTTGTTTTTCCTATGGAATTTTCATCATTTTCGAAAACCGAAGATTACAAAAACCGAAAAAATTTAAAAATTTTCACCATTTTTTTTTATTCTTAGCTTCCACAGAGGATAGTCCTCTTCAAGACCTTAAATATCAAAAAAGATCAAAGCATTATTTCGGAGGCATCTTATCTCAAAATCGCCTCGGATATTTTTTCTGGTAATAGGTCTATTGCTATCGTATTTTCGTTTGTAGAAATTAATTTGACCAATAAATACTTGTATTTCCAGTTACAAGCCAATCGCTACAGCGCTACTTCACTGACATTTACTTTTTGCTCAAAAAACTTATGTTTCGTCAGCAAGATTATACAAAGAATTAAGCGTGATGTTTCCGGCTACACCTAATATTATCTTCATTTTCAAGTAATCTTTGTGATAATCAGAGTCCCAAATTCACAGCGACAAATTGCTTTAAAAGTTCGATCCCACTCAGCGCACCGACAACCAGGAACTTCAATACAAAACTGCCAACGAAGAATGCTAACAATTTCTGATCATATTTTGTCTCTCAAAAAACTTTGAAATCTTCAATAAACTCTCGAACAAAATTCTGCCGAAAAAAAAAGTGTCGACATTTTTCTTTGACTCGAAAAAAAATATAATAAAAGTTTGGTTCAAAATTGTTGATATATAAGGAGTAAAATGTAATTCATGAATTTAAAGTGATACCTGATCGTGCACCTGAGTGTACTTCAACACGTATGTGTCCATTTTTAAGGGAGGCGACCTCAGAGTTAAAATTATTACCGCAAA
Source organism: Oikopleura vanhoeffeni (assembly GCA_004367855.1). NCBI lineage: Eukaryota > Metazoa > Chordata > Appendicularia > Copelata > Oikopleuridae > Oikopleura > Oikopleura vanhoeffeni. The sequence goes on along the minus strand of SCLH01000775.1, from coordinate 117,591 downwards.
TATTAATGATATTATGCCATCTAAATGGTCGACCATGACGGAAATATTTTCTGTTTTTTCGAATTTTTGCTCTTTAATTAAATAGGTTAAATTTTTGCTCTCGGTGTGACACCAAATTCTGTATATTAACAAAAGATACGTTTGGCGGCTTTTCAAATATTTAAGATGGGCAAAGTTACAAAAAGGTACGCAAAAAAAACAGCAAATATTGCTATTAGAAAATTATGGTTAAAGTAATTGAACTATCTGCGGAATTTTTTTCAGTTTTGAATTAAATGTTTTTCAAGATTCTTTAACAATTTATATTTTTAACGTGATCCACATGAGAAAAGCGTGGCCAATTGTCTCTTTTTTGCGGAATTACTGCATTGGTTGTGTCAAACAAATAATATATTGAGCGTTTTTCGAAATTAAAATTCAAGACGCTTTTCGATCTTGTGGAATATTTTTAAAATAATCTCAATAAACTCAAATACTGAAATTGCCATTAAAAAATAAAGTTTAACATACATCTATCAAGAGAGGTCCCAGTACGCATTGACACTAGGACTTTTCGAAAAGTGATTCTGCAATAACCCGCGCATATGTCAGAAACAAACATGAAAATCAGTACCAATAGAAGCTTAAAACTCGACTTCNAATTTGTAATGCATAATACAAGTAGGCTAAAATCTTTAGCAAAAAAACTTCCAGAAAATTTTGATTATTTTTATTTGATAAAGAAAATAAAGAAATTTTGATAGGCAGTTTTTTAGTTTTTTTGTCACATATCAGTTTCAAAACGCTAATTTCCAAATTTTTTTCTCAAAGTGACTTTCTATAGTAAATTAGGTGTCCAATCCGCAAAATCAAGCAGAAAAATTGGTCCGAATCGACAAATTTTTATAATTTTTTCAGAAACTTATAATTAAAACTTTATAACAGTCTGACACAAACTGTATGTGTTTTTTTAATTGCGAAATGCAAATTGCTGTCAAGGAAATTCCCATCAATAAAAAAAAACGACTAGGTGGACTTTATTTTGTAAGCCAAACTATCGCCAATGACGAGAATTTAAATAAATAATCCGCCTATTTACCATTTTAATTGGCGGGAATTTTCTTAACAGCAATTTTCATTTTGCAAGTAAAAAACACATACTGTTTTTCAAAATTTCTGATTCGGACTAATTTTTGTTCTTTAATTTTATTTTCTGAATATCTTTGGTCATTTTGAGTTATCAACAAGAACTTAATCAGAGTTTTTTTCAAAAGCTGAAATGTAAACGGTTTGGACACCCTATTAACTTTGAAGAGTCACATTGGTTAGGAAAAGATAATTTCTATATTTTTGGTTTATTAATAACCCGTAATACAGAAATAACTCAGTAAATACAGATCACATACTGCTTCCAGTATATGACCTAATGAATTAACATTAAGAACGAAACGATCTGTTCACCTAGCAGGGTTTCGGCTCGAAAGCGCTACATTTCATTCAGCTATCGTGGATATTTTTATGTCTCTTTATTAATACGTATGCATTTTTGAAAAAAGTGAAAAATTGAATTTCTTCCTGACCATTTTTGAAATACGGACCATTTCAATTTTTTATTCAGGAATGCTGGAAGGTTTGAAAATGGAGGCTGTCCCTCAAAGATCAAAAATCGCTCTCGGAGATCTCGTTCTAATGGCCGTATCCGATTTAACAAACCAAAACCTCCTAGCGTCTTCGATAACCGTCCAGCAGCATTTGACAGCAAAATGTGAAGAAATGAACATTCCGTCAACATCCGCTATCGAATATTGTCTATCTCAGCTTCAAAAACAGAAAAAAATAAACTATAACAATGGTGGTTTCAGACTAGAACTTCCTACGAAAATAAATTCGCCAATAGTTATCACCAATCAAAAACGACCACGAACAAATCCGCCAGTTGCGAAAAATTCCGAAAATAACCGGCGCCAGCCTGCCTCGAAAAAGAGTGAAAAAGAAAAGGAAAAAAGCAACTTTTTCTCGAGTGGCCTTCGAAGACTGAGACAGACAATCCGACGAAAAAAAGGCGATGAAAAACCGCCACAGCCACCACCAGCTCAAAAACAAAACTCAGACTCGGGAGTTGATCTCTCAAAATCTATAAATCATTCGGTCACCTCTAACTCGTCCACTGGTGTAGCCCCGCCAGCAGTCACTGAAGAAAGAGCTTATGAAATGGGCTATCTTAATCATCGGGAAAGACAGTCTAATAGACTGAAAAATAACCGATTTAATGAAGTGTGCCCATCTGATGTGGAATCAGTTGCATCCTCGAGAATGAGCTCAAGAATTAAACAAAAACCAAAATTGAGAAATGGGCGGAGGAGAAGGTCAAAAAGTAGCAATGGAAATTCGAAATATACTTCAAGGTCAGTTTTATATATATGAATCATATTCTTAAGCGAGTTGTATAGGCTGAAAGGGTTTTTGAGGGACTCTTAACTTGATATTCATACATAAAAATATCATAAAAATAAGAGAATGGTAGTTCGTAGTCTATAGAAGAGACTTTGTATATAATTTTGTTCATGGCATTTTTGACCATCGAGTAAATTAAGTTGACTGCGAGCACAGAAAATTCTTGAAAGTTATTTTTCACTTTATTAAAAAAATGATTTTTTTTGAGATCATGATTCATGAATATTGAATTAAAAAAACGAAAAAATAGTTTTTTTTTTATTTATTTGGAAGTGTCTCAAAAATAACGAAAATAGTCGTTTAAGCTATTTTGGCTACTAAAAGTTAAATTTTTTAATAAGGGGTTAAGCTTGCTTTCTTTTAGTACAATTCTGCACTTTTAATTCGTCAGCATGCTTTTCACTTGCATTAAAATCGTTTATAACAAATTTTTGACAAAAGTTAAAATAATGAAGGGTGTTATCGGTTTTCGTTCATTTTAATCCTATGATAGTTATGCGATCGAAATCCAGGGGGGTCGAAAAAGTCCGATAACAGCCTAGTGTGGGTTTCTCATAATCACTGTAGCTTATTCTGCTCAAATAATATAGTAATAATCAAGAGAATGATCTTTTTTCTCCAAAAACTGTAAATAACAGCTTTTTGTGCTCTTTAAACGGTCAATTTGAATATTTTGAAATCTTAACAAATCAGAGTACTCAATTTTAAAAAAATTTTATTTTATTTATGAAAAAACATTTGGCTAGACAAAATGAGAGCCATTATTTTTATTTGAAATTTCCTCGAAAATGAAATGATGAAAAAACTGATAAAATTTGATAAATTGAGATGTTTTTTCGAAATCTACGAATTTCAGAGAATAATTTTTGCATGTAATATGTCATTTTATTCGAAATTTTTGATCAAAATCAAACAAATGATTCTTTCTTATTTTAAAAAAAAATCTGCATATAATGCTCTAGTTTGGCTCCCTGAATAATCCTCGGAGATCCTAATTTCTACTCAGTATTTCGAAAACTTATTATGCTTACAATCAAAAATGATATTTACCTATCGTATAATACTGAATTTTAGGAAACATATTTTCGGTGATGCAAAATCAAGTCGGCTAATATCTGAAGATTTTTCTATCATTTTATTTTTCTCGAACATTAATTAATGACAAAAAAAATAATTAGAAACGTTTTTTTTTCAAGCAATGAATTTAACTGAATATTTTGAGTACACAATATGGGTTTATCTGGTGAGAACAGTTTAGACCAATAAGATGCATGGATTTTTCAAAAAAAAATTATCAAAATTAAACAATATCGTCTTTAAATATTTGCATATTCACTTTAGTTTCACTACCGGGAAAATCCTTGAACACCCTAAGTATTACCCATTTTTGAAAAAAATGTTTTATGCTAACAATTATCATTTTTAGTGATACGAAATCAAGTCGACCAACATCTGAAGATATCCGCCATCGTTTAGAATTCCAAGGGTCCGAGGTTCAATCCCGGGGCGACTCGTCAATGCTGCTTGACTCGGAAGTTGGTGAGTTTATGGATCAAACGATCCAAGAGCCCCAAGTTCACACGATCTACGAGTCTGATCCCGATCTTGGAGTCAGCCCGGTCAGATCAGCTAAACTCTCCGAATCAATCACAATAAATGTCATGGACGAGGCGGGAAATGCAATTTATGAAGATTTGGTATTTGAGAACAAACCAGCTACTCCTAGATATATAAAAACACTCCCACGGGAACCAGCAAAACCATTCCGGGAAATAAATGATAAAATGCCAAGATCAAAATCGGAGCATAATGGAAAAATGTACAGATCGATTTCAGCAACGGAAAAGCTAAAAATGAGCTCTCCACCAATCAGAAGAAGGGACTTAAAGCCAGTAGGAGAGGCCTATGCGAGAAGATCGAAAACGCCAAATTCGATTTATTTAATTGCAGATGAAATACGGAGACAACATGATTTGATGAAAAATAGATGCACATCGATACCAGCTTCTTTGGGGAATAAAAGTCTTAATAAATCGCTGGAATTTCATGAAAAATATCAACAGTATAACTCGACGGTGATAGAACAGCCAGAATTGAAAAGGTTTTTTTGTCAAATTGCCTTACTAGAAATTTTATGGTAGAATTTTCGAATTTTTTTGTTTTCTTCAATATTTAGAATTTTTCTCAGGTTGCTTTGAGGGGTGCTTTAAGTAACCAAAATTTTTTCGTGGTTAATAAATCGATTCTAGTAAATTGAGCCACTCGTTATATGATGCAACTTCATTTTATCCGTTACATTCAAAAATATCTTTCAACCATTAGAACAACAATGCTGTGGTCAAAATTCTATATATCCTTTGTCCACACTAATGTCAATCCAGGCAGGTCAATAGGCAATCATAGTGTAAAATTGCCTATTGAGCTGCCTAGATGAACATTAGTGTGAGCAAGAGATATAACTTAATTCCTACGGGTGCGCCTATGTTCTAAAACTGTAAATTTCTTTTATTTTGAAATTTTTTTAAAAATAGACATGGAAAATGGCTTCCGATACAAATTTAAACATCTTTCCATAAAATATATTTGTAGCCATTTGGATGAGTCAATAACTCCGACTAAAAACATGATGACCAGTCCAAAAGTGTCCTCTACACCGAAAGTGTCTTCTACACCAAAAGCACCTGATCGAACATCCTTGAAGAATCGGCCAAAATCTACGTCAAATCTTCAAAATAGTAATCTTTCGCCTATCAGTAGAAGTATGACACCAGGTTAGTCTTTGCAGAAACAATTTGGCTGTATTCATATCAATTTCAACAAAAATTTAACATTTTTGATACCGCAAAATTATTATGGAATAAATCGTTCGTTTCTTTAGATAAGGCTCTTATCGGTATTTTTACCACCTTCCGATTAATAAAAGCACAGATATCATTTTATTCATCAAGCCAATTTTCACCATTTTGTTTAGTTTTAAAAAAATGTCATTTTTTGATATTTGAATAGGCCATATTTTCTAAAATACTGAGAGCAAAAATAAACTACTTTTTTCCAGAATAAAATTACCTTAACAATCTCGAAACAATTAAATTCATTTCTTAATAAAAAAATCCGTAATTTTTGACCTGGAACAGCCTAACAGTATATTCTTGAAGGAAAGAGTTACTTACTAGCCAGGGAGGTGTTATCATTGTGGGATCGAATAGGGATTTCAAGCGTAGGTGAGCGAGAATGTACTTGACTTCCAGGTTATTGGGTAACTCTACCTTAAAAAGATATTGATTACGGGGCCTACTAGAGATTTTTTGCCCATTTTTTAGCCAACATTTTGATATAATTCGGCTTTTGAAACCGACTTATCTGATTGAGTTTTTAGATAGCTCAAACTTATCACAACTATTTAGAGAAAATAAAATAAAAAAATGGTCCGAATCAGACCATTGCTTCCAACCTTTAAAAAAACTGATAATTAAACAATTTCGTTATCAAAAGCCGAATAATATAAAAAATTTTGCTAAAAAATGGCAAAAATGCCCAGGAGGCCCCGTAATCGATAAAGTCTTTATCATATAAATCTGATTTTTTTTCTATCCTTATTTTTAAATCTAAATTGGAAAATTTAAGAGAAAAATTTGTTTTTATAACCATCATAGAATTTCAATGCAGAAAACCGAAATAAAAGCCTAGCAATACAATTATTCAAAAATCACGACTTATTCCGGATTAAACAGTTAATTAATAATTTGCGACATTTTTTATCTTGTTTACAATTAGGTTAGTGAAAATTAATGTTTGATCTGAATTTTACACTCTCAAGATGCTCCCAAGACACAAAACCTGCTTATCAGACCGGTCACAAATATATTTATTTATTTCAATTTTTTTTATTTGGAGAGCCCCAATAGCAATATTTTGGTATAAAATCGAAATTTTTTATTTTTTTTAATTAAAATTCAGCGCCGCGTTCTTCATCTCAATTGAAACCTGTAAAAGCTCCTCGATCAAGTTCGACCGTTCCGCATCAAATGCACAAACCCGCAGTTTCTCATTCCTTAGAGATTCTAGAACAGCTGTCTTTAACCCGCGAAGAATGGATTGAATACTTCAAGACAAAACAGCTTCCTCAAAAATATGAACTTGAAATTGAAAAGATCAAAAATGGCCAAAACCGGGTACCCGAAAAATTTTATAATCAAAAATTCATTTTCCCTAATTCCGCACCGTTTGTGACAAAATTATAATTTTTATGATTGTAGCTAGATTCACTGATTTTAACCTTGTCCACCAAACTGTTTTTCCAACAGAAGAGGAAAATTATTTATTTCAGGGTTGTTCAGCCCAGCTCAGCTCGACAATAGATTTTGACGACAGAAGAAGAATTGAAAAAAATAGTTATTTATAATTAAACTTCTAAAAACTCCTTTAAATAACCTCAATTTGTATATTTGACATTTAAAATCAAAATTTCATACAAAAGTGATATCAATTTAGGAACCTGTCAAAAGTTTTTTTTTTAATTTTCATATTTTTTTTCAAAAATTTTTTGAACTTTTTTACTTCACTTTTCTTAAAAAAAATTCGACCTTTCAATTTAACACGAAACCTATCTGGATTTAACACAATCAGTCATCTCTCTTTGCGAAAATTGTCTATTATTTGATCGGAGTATTATTTCGAAATCCAAATAAGTTTTTTGAATAATTTTTTGTTACTTTTGACAGGTACTTTTATCGATATAATTCAAAAAAATTCGTTGCCGAATAAATTACGCACATCATTTTGATAGGTCGAAAATTCGACTTGAAATTTAAAAACATTTTATTTTTAAGAACTGTTAATGGAAAATACGCTAAAAATGAAATTTTTGATTTTTAACTCAAAAACTGTAAATATTATTTTTATTAGATTTCAAAAGTTTTATGGACAATGAGTACACCCTTATTTGGAACTCGGATTAAAATGAAACTTTTTTAACAAGAATGATTTTATATTTTTGTAATTTTATTTCATTTTTAAGCTGCAGAAAAGTTCCAATAAAAAATTTAAATAAAAACTGTATTGTCTCGATAGCATTTTCCTGGTGAGTAAATCACAACAAAAATGTGTTATTCGGATTGTTTCACAAAATTTTGGCCATTTAGAGGTACAGTCCCTGACCCCTTAAAGCGCATTTTCATTTTTAGAATTAACTTCTGAGAGGCACTTTTCTTGGGAAAGGATATCCGGTTAACAACATAATTATCTATTTTGAAAACCGAAAAAGATGTTCTCCATTATGTAGCCAATTTTACTGAAAATCACAGTTTTTTGCAAAAAAAGAAGTCCGATTTATCATAATTTTTAGAATGCGCTTTAAGGGAGTACTGGTCGCATTTTAAGGCCAAAAAACAGGGTTTCAGCGTCGCCTCAATGAAATACTAGAAACAGCACGAACATATGGATTTCAGTTTAGGGATAATTAAACATTGATCTTGCTTCCACAAAACACATCGGAGGCCTCTGATAAGCCGACCAATCAGGAACGACCTTTCAAAAGTGGCACTATTTCACTTCAAAGCCTACTCCTCCCTGAGTTTTGAAGATAGAGAATACTTTTAAGCTTTTATTGACCACAGAGAACGTGGGCAGAGCCCCTAGTTGAGTTTACTCAAAAAAATTTCATCCGGCGCTTAAATGAGCAAAAAACTTTTTTTTTTTTTTTGGCCAAGTTTTTTGCTCATTTAAGCACGCGATGAAATTTTTTTGAGTAAAACTCAACTAGGGGCTTTGCCCACGTTCTCTGTGGTCAATAAAAGCTATAAAAGTATTCTCTATCTTCAAAACTCAGGAGGAGTAGGCTTTTGAAGTGAAAATAGTGCCACTTTTGAAAGGTCGTTCCTGATTGGTCGGCTTATCAGAGGCCTCCGATGTGTTTTGTGGAAGCAAGATCAATGTTTAATTATCCCTAAACTGAAATCCATATGTTCGTGCTGTCTAGTATTTCATTGAGGCGACGCTGAAAACCTGTTTTTTGGCCTAAAATGCGACCAGTACTCCCTTAAGGGACAAATTTTTTCTCGTAAATCTGTCGCTTTAAGGGTCATAGGGGATTAAGCGCGCTTTAAGGGGATTCTTTAAAGGGGTCAGGGACTGTATATTATCTATAACAATCAGAAAAAAAATCGAAAAGGTA
>SCLH01000775.1:67478-106742 GCA_004367855.1 Oikopleura vanhoeffeni | reverse complement strand
TGGTGAGTAAATCACAACAAAAATGTGTTATTCGGATTGTTTCACAAAATTTTGGCCATTTAGAGGTACAGTCCCTGACCCCTTAAAGCGCATTTTCATTTTTCAAAATCTGTCGCTTTAAGGGGTCATAGCCTATGACTCATACGGGATTAAGGCGCTTTCAGGGGTCGGTGATTTTTTTTCTAGTAAAACGACTTTTTAATGTATTTTTCTCAAGTTTTGTGATCAGACGACGATTTGCTTTAAAATCCCACAAATAATTCATTTCAGTGATCGCTTCATGGTTTAAGAGGGTTCTGGGTGCTGGATTGCATCCAAAATTATCTTCTTTGTTTGATAAATTAAGCAAATAAATACAATACATGGGTCAATCGGTCTTGGAAAATCAATTTCGGCGAAAATTTTTTTGTTGTAATTCGATTTTCTTAGTAATAACGAAAGGCACTATTTCAATTTTTGTGATCAATTCCATCAGAAAGTGCACGTTGCTGAAGCGTACAAAACCGAAAAAATTTTAATTTGACCTGTAGGTTTTTACCCCTTAAAGTGCCTATTTTTTCTGAAAAAGACGATGACCCCTTAAATGTATCTACAAAATATTTTCGACAAGAAAAAAATGAGTGCACAGTTGTTCGCATCCGATCTGATCACGGTAGTACCGACGGACGGTCAACGGACAGTCCGAGATCATACAGTATCAGATTGTACATGTATCAAACGAGGGGTCATATCTTGTGATACATAAATGATAGAAAGCTGATTTGTGCTGCATTCGATTTTTAACATTGGTAATGAAAAACAAATTTTTTTTTTGACTAAAAAATTTCCGAGATTTTTTTGGGATGACCAAACTTTGAGTGCCTCGTATGATATGACTAAAAGATAAGGTATCGACATGGTCGGTTTTTATATTGAACATCTATTCTGCCCAAAAAGTACATTCCAAGAAGTCAGAAAACAGGGTTTACAGGGTTGATCACCTCCTCAACTGCAGCGTAACGATTACAACTTAATCTTTTTTGGACAACTATTGACAAAGAATTACAGGATAGTCAAAACAATCTTAATTTTTATCCAGATATTAAAAATTTTCAATAAGCTTGATCGATAATTAGTCTTTCATGAGGTCACGGTTTAATAAACTTGACAACTTCTTAATTTGAAATCCAGGTGACTGTTCAATCTGAAAATATTATTCCAAAGTGTTCCACATAATCATATAAGATAAAGGGCTGTTTATGCTGAATCAGCATTGCTGATTCATTAATTTCCCAAACTATTTTTTAAGTACCAATTGAGCCATTTTAATCAAATAATCATGAACTATTTTCAAAAATCTAATCGAACTCTAGTAGACATCTATTAAAAGACCAAATAAAGATGTAGCAAAAACCGTTCACATTGACCCATCCACTGTTGAAAATTTATTTAATCTGTTTTTATACGTTTTCTACGTCAAAATCGAAAATTTAAAATTTTGTAAAAAGACGAAAAAAACCGAAATTTTTGCACATCGAAAAAAATATTTTTTTTCATGAGTTGAATGAAATAAATTTTCAACGGTGAATGTGTCGACTTATCAATTTGGCAAGTTTTTGGTGTTATAAATTTTCTTTAATGCTGGATTAGAGAGGGCTTAAAAGGATTTCTCCCAAGCCGTAGTTTATTTTCAAAACTTATTATTCAGAGTATAAACAAGAGCGAAGAAACAAAACGAGGACATATTTGAAAAAAATTAAAAAGTGGCATTCGCCATATTTTTAGCCGGTGATTCCAAAAAATATAGTTTGAAAAATTTTGGACAAGAAATGAGGAAAATTTTCAAAATATTTCCTAATGGTTTCGACCGAAAATCCCAAAAACATTTCATATGGTTTTTCAAATAGCATATAAAAAATATCTGGTGAAGTTAAAGTGGCCATTTTGAAAATTGTTTTTTGATCGGATCGGTCGGTTCAAAACATTTTTGGATCGGATCGGTCGGCTCAAAAATTTTTTGGATCGGATAGGTTGGCTCAAAAAATGGATTGGATCAGGATCGGATCGGATTTTATGAAAAGTCAATTTTCATACATTTTTAACCGCAAATAACTATTTATTATGATTTTGACTTTAAAATGGTTCAAGACTCAGAAAAACACTTCCGTTTATAAATGGCGTACTGCTGAGGTCCACTTTTTGCCTAACAAAGCTATGGTAGCGGGTTCGAGTCTGCTATGTATCATATATTTTTTATTTGAATTCATTACATACTATTATAACTAGGCTTTCAGATTTGAGTCAAAACCAAGTTCAAAATTAGGAATTTTAAGTACTCTCATCGTGTTCCTTAGTCAATTTGAAGCAAAAAATGGGTTAATGACATTTCCATATCATTTATATTTCCATCTTAATATTTTTCATAAGAAATTAAAAAAAAAATTAAAATATAACTTTTTTTAGTTTTCAATAAAAATAAATACAGAACCTGCATGATCTTCCGTTCATACGAGTATTTCACAGACCATATTTCACAGACCATATCGAGAAAAGTTCCAAACCAAAAATTATTACTAGTCTGAAAATTTTCACCACATAAACCAAAAAATCGAAATTGGTAAACCGGTAATTTCGGTCAACTTAAGTCGGACATGACCACACGTGGAACTAGAAAGCTAAAACCGTATTTTCACGGTCCATTCCGGTCATTTTGATAAGAAAATTCTGAAATCAAAATGATAAAATTGAGACACTGGGTAGAGGAGCCGTATAAAATAACCATTTGAGGTTATATTAATATCATTAAAATTAAACTCATAAATAAATATCTCGTATTAATTGTTGCGAATGTTTAAAATAAATATTTGAAAATTATTAAGAAAAAAAATAAAAGAAAATTTGCCAAATTAGTTAAAAAATTTGTCAAATACTTAGGAAATCTTTCAATGTTTTAAACAATTTTTCAAAGTTTTTAAAAAATTCGTCAAATTTTCAAGAAAATTTCTGAAGACTTAATTCTCAGACTTAATTTCGAAAATTTCTCTAGTTTTTCAGAAATCACTCGCGAAAAAAACCAAGAGTTCTAGGAACAGTAGAGTTTTTATTATTTGAATGAAAGATTCTCCGAAGACTTTCCTGAAAACAGATCTCGTCAGAAANTGCAGTTTGACAGGATTAAAGGATTAGCGATCAAAGGTTTTTTCGGAGAAATTGGCCAAAAAAGTAAGAAGAAATAACTTTTGAACGGATCATCGAAAATAATTTTAAGTTAAATTTTTAAATTTCTCGGGGTAAACTCTATAAGGATTTAGAGTATATTTTACCTCAAATGAGGTTTTAAACGTCCAAGGGTTAAATAAAAAAATTTCCAATGATGACATATTTTCAATTTTATAAAAATCATTAAAATTTAAAGAAAAATTATCAAATTGTAAAAAATTGCAAATTTTTGATAAAATATCAAAAATTTAGTTTATTGATTATTTGGTTATTGATTTCGAAAATAAAATTTGTAAATTTCCCTTCAAACTTAAGAATTGCTTGAAAATTTGACATTTTTTTAATATCTGATAAATGTCTTGAAAATTTGACAAATTTATTGTAATTTCATTTTCCATAATTGTACTTTAAAATTTCTGAAACTGAAAAACATATTTCCCTCATACCATCTCTCATATGGGCCTTTCATCGATTTCGGGCTTGTTTCACAACTTTCCACGAAAGATACTCGTAAGTAATTCGCATGAAATTTCCGATTTTATTTCATAAAACAATTTTAAAAATCATAATTGTAGATTTTTTTGAAATTTGAGCTGACAATTTTCAAGATTATCATAGTATTTTTGTTTTGGAACTTTTTTAGATATGGTCTCTGGAAAGATTTTTTCATACTAGTATTAACAGAAGATAAATATCATGCAAGTTCTGTATTTAGTTTTATCAAAAACTGAAAAAACTCATTTATTTCCATTTTTTTCATGAAAAATTTCAAGATAAAAATATTTTTGTGGTCCTGAAATATGTTCGTTATGATTCCTGAAGTTATAGCTACATACTGATGAAAACAAGCTGATTTACATTTGAGCTCTGATTTATTTTTTCAAAAACTTTGAAAAATTTCAAAGTTGTTCGGAAAATATTTCAGTTTTTATCATTTATTTTCAGAGAGTTGTAGAGCTTTACAAAATTATTTGATCAGAACTTTGATCAGATTGCGTTTTTTATCTTATGTTGTATCGTATTTTCGATAAAATTTTATTGTTCGAAATTCGAGTCAAAAATATTAAAAAACTGAAAATAAAAATCAATTTTTTTCATTTTAAATTTTTTACCCCATCCGCTACATCCATTTTTGGAAGAAATTCTTCAGAGATGTATTTTCTAATTCATTGTCAAGAGTTTTNCAGTACTAAAATAAGTTTTTCAATTTTATAAAATCACAGAAACATTTAAATCTAGAAAAAGTTTTGGCCTAAAATAATTTTTGAGAAAGTACAAGAAATTTTGACTACTAGAGGTTGAAAAGGTTTATCGCAAAGGTTATACAAAATGTTTGGGCAGTTCAACGAATTTAGTTAAAAAATCAAAGCTAACATTGCGTGTGAAGCAATTTTGAGTCCTCTTGACAATGAATTAGATGTATTTTGTTCTCTTTTTTGCATTAAAAAATAATTTATAAATTTTTGTTTGAAATTAGAGTCGAAAATAATAAAAAACAAAATTTCTTTATTATTTAATTTTTACCCCGGTCCGCAACACTCGAAATCTCAAATTTTATTTCTCAAGAGTGAAAAAAATATGAAGATTACCAGACCTTCAAAGAGTACAAATCCTAAATATTGAAAACTGCAGGGGCTGCCTGCTCCGGCAGAGTGTGATGAGGGCGCGGGTAGAAAACAAAAAAAAAAAAAAAAAACAATCCCCCTCTGAGCATTTGATTGGTTGATCCTTTCGCAACCTGACCAATGAAATCGGTCTATTCCGCAATCAACGGTTTTGATTAGGTGCTAATATCTTGCGTTGTTTGTATCATTCAAATATTTAGGATTTGTACTATGAGGTCCTGTAATCCATATAATGATCTTTTTTTTCATTTAAAATATTTAAAATTTTTGTTCAAAATTCCAGTTGAAAATGATGAAAAACTGAAAATTTTTTCAATTTCATATTTTGACCCCCGTCCCCTAAATCGATTTTCAAAATTTTATTGAAATTTCTATGAAATTCGAGTCGGAAATGATAGAAAACTGAGAAAAAATCAAAAATTTTGTTTTTAATTTTTCATTTTTGACCCCGTCCGCTACATCGATTTTCAAAATTTTATTTTCAGGAACTGTGTTTTTTCAAATTGCATTCAAAAAAATAATTAGACGAAACTTAATACTAAGCGCCTATTTTTAAAGTGGAAAAACCCTGTTTTTCGTCAATTTCACGATTTTTCAACTTCAATTTTGACCTATAGTAACCTTTAAAAAAATTTCATATATTTTTTTGAACTTCCGACAGGTTTAGTCACTTGATTCATCTAAATATATTTATATGTGAAATGTCAAATCGCATTTCCCACCCTACTATAGCGCGTGTTCGAATTCAACTAATGTTGTCTTAGTGATTGCTTTACTGATTGCCTGAGTGATAACGCATCGATAAACTTTGGCGCTCTCAATATCAAGCACCCATGTCTTTATCATACACAACACAATCACTGAGACAACATTAGTGAGAGTCGAACACGCGCTATATACGCTATATACGCGCTATATATGCCTTTATCACACTTTTGTAAATATCCCGGCCCTTATTAGTAAACTGAGTGTGTTTTAAAGTAGGAGGGCCGGGATATTTACAAAAGTGTGATAAATAGATATAGATAATTTTCGTTTTCAAGATTCACTTTGGTTGGAAGAAGGATAAACTTTATTGCATAAAATATAATATAGCCTATATAGCCATATATAATATATTTGCATACAATTTTAAACTTTACAAAAATGTCAAATTTTCAGGATTTTTGATAAGTTCGAGTTTTTACAGAGTTAAAATATTTCAGGTCTCAAAATGACCAGAAAAAATTCTTTACAAGATGAGCCGACCAACTCGCTAACTATTGTTTTTTTTAATTTCCTTATTTCAAATCTTCTTAGTATAAAAACTTAAATACAGCTGTGAAATCCAGACTTAAATCATTATGAATGTAAAACTATTCAAGCCATGACAAAATCAAACAATAATTATTTTTGTAGCTGATTGCAAATTAGAAATATCCGGATTAAAATATAATTTGTCAAATTCTGTAATCCTCTGCTCATTCAAAGCGATTAAATTGTAACCGTGTCGTTATCAATTTAATTACTGCTAAACCCGTGGAGTACTGGCCGTGACGGTAAAATTAGTCAATTATGACCAAAGCCATTTATAACCAGCGAAATTTTATTAAGTTGTCATCAAAAAACTTTGAAAATGTTAAAGTTTTCAGTATTTTTAGCCTCGGTTTTTGCAGGTGAAATAAAATATACTTGTGAACAGGCGAAAATTTTGTGCGAAGATGGTCAATTCATCGAAAAGAATCGAATTTGCACATCTTTTCTGGATACAGTCGATGCTCGTCCCATCACCTGTCTATCAGACGAATCATGGATTTGCAACGAATTTCCAATATTTCGAGATGGTTTTTACGACAAAGAATTCTGTAACAATACGGTGCAAACCATTGGGGCAAAAAGACGATATGTAAAACCATGGTCAAACGGAATCGTCCCTTATTATTTTCAAGGGTATTTTAGCGATTCGGACAAGAGAACAATACGAGAGGCCTTCAAAGAACTGTCCGGCATGATCGATTGTGTTTCTATAAAAGAAGTTTTACAATCTTCCCGTGGATATGCTCAAAAAATCAAAATTTTTCGCGGTCAGGGATGCTATAGTTATATCGGTCAAATACGAACACAGTCTGGTAGTCAAGAATTATCGCTAGGAAATAACTGCATTCAAAAAGCGGTCATCCAGCATGAAATGATGCATGCTTTGGGTTTTGAGCATGAACACAATCGCTGGGATCGGGACAATTTCATCAGAATTGATCGGAACAATATCGCTAGAGGGGCTGAGAGTCAATTTGAAAAAATGAAAAGACAAGATTTTGATGATATCGGGTCACGATATGAAATCCTCTCGATTATGCACTATACAGCAAAAACGTTTGCAAGAGATTATTCAAGGCCGGTAATTACCAATCGAAAAACCGGTAGATCAATTCATGAGAAAAAATATCGACCCAGTTCTTTGGATATTCTAGAATTATGTATAATTTACGGCTGTGGGTGTAAAGATAGCAAAGATTTTGGATTTTGTAAAAATTCTGGTAAAAACCCGCTGCAAGATGAATTTTTCTGGAATTCGCGCAAATGCGACGGAATAAACGACTGTGAAAATGAATCAGATGAAAAAAATTGTGGAAATGCAGTCGAAAAACCTACTTCTCAAGGGTGTTGCGCTTCAGTAACAATTGGTACTGACAAATTTAGCGCAACGAATAAAAAACTGGGTGAAAATGTCATTTATCAATCAAACAATGGACTTTTATTTTTTCACCAGCAATATCAAAGATGGGTTATTTCCAAATCATGTCTTCGATCAAGATTAGTGCTGGGATACGCCTTAAATTCTAGGACAAAATGCCCAACAGGCGCCTGGAAATTCAGGGCCAGACATGCTGACGCAAAATGTGCGACAGTCTATCAGACAACAACCGCCATAAAAACTACAACCACGAAAAGAACAACAACCACAAAAAGTATCACAACCACAAAAAGAACAACAACCACAAAAAGAACCACAACCACAAAAAGAACAACAACCACCAAAGTTATCACAACCACGAAAAGCAGCACAATGACGTTGCAAAAAGTATTAAGATGTAAAGATGAAGAAACTCAGTGTTTTTGGAACAAAATTAAAGTTATAAATAATGTCGTAAATAATAACGAATGTTCCCTGCTTGTGAAAACAACAGTTCCGATTGTGGCTGGAAAAACAAAATTTTCGATAACGTTGCCGTTTGAAGCTGATGCTATCAAAACTCAAGTTTTTGGCTATAAATATGAATACGAAATAGTTAAAAAACAGACTTATTTGACTGTGAAATTGGATAAGTATTTTGTAAAATACACAAAGAAGGAAATTTATCTGACAATTGAACTATTGGAAAATTGCGATTTGAAGGGAAAATATCGAACAAAATTGAATATGGGAGTTTTGATATTACGATGATTGAACATGTTTATCTGGGGTCAATTCGGACTCAAAGAATAGTACTGCCAGTCTTATTTTTTATAAAATTTCGAAAAAAAAACTCGTTCTGTATTGCTTTCACTGTTTTATAATAAAATGAAAAAAATTAACTTGAGAATTAAGTAAAAATGGCTGTCAGCAAATTGATGGAGATCATTTTTGAGAAAAAACAGAAGAAAAATGACTCTCAATCGACTCTCAATGTCTCTGTGCGAACTTATTGTGAGGCAGTAACTGCCTGGCAGTTGAAAATAAACCGTAATTTGGTCACTTGTTTATTATTCAAAGGCTGGAGATATCGATAAAGTTGGTTTTTACATCTGTTTTGCCCATAAGATACATTATACCATGTTCAAGTTTCACAGGGTTGATTTTAAATCTGCGATTATATTGAACGGTTGAAATAATTTGTTGTCCCAACGACTGCGCTTTGGTAAATTTTTCTATCATATTTGAAAAAAATTTTAAAATTACAGCTGCCACTATTTTTTGAGGTAAAATTTTGGCTTTGTTATGCTATGTTTGTTACCATCTTTCAAAAATATGTTGTACAGCGGGGTGCGGCGTATAGTTAGAAAGTTCGTCGCCCAAAACCCCGGACTATACGCGTAATTCTAACTATACAGTATAGCAATTTTTAACTCTAGATATTGTACAAATTGACCAATCAGAGCACATTTTCCCAGAAGTACGNTTTTTTTTTTTTTTTTTTTTTTTAATTCCTTATTTCAAATCTTTTTAGTATAAAAAAGTTAAATACAGCTGTGAATCCAGACTTATAATCATTATGAATGTAAACTATTCAAGCCATGACAAAATCAAACAATATTATTTTGTAGCTGATTGCAAATTAGAAATATCCGGATTAAAATATAATTTGTCAAATTCTGTAATCCTCTGCTCATTCAAAGCGATTAATTGTAACCGTGTCGTTATCAATTTAATTACTGCTAAACCCGTGGAGTACTGGCCGTGACGGTAAATTAGTCAATTATGACCAAAGCCATTTATAACCAGCGAAATTTATTAAGTTGTCATCAAAAAACTTTGAAAATGTTAAAGTTTCAGTATTTTAGCCTCGGTTTTGCAGGTGAAATAAATATACTTGTGAACAGGCGAAATTTTGTGCGAAGATGGTCAATTCATCGAAAGAATCGATTGCACATCTTTCTGGATACAGTCGATGCTCGTCCCATCACCTGTCTATCAGAAGAATCATGGATTTGCAACGAATTCCAATATTCGAGATGGTTTTTACGACAAACAATTCTGTAACAATACGGTGCAAACCATTGGGGCAAAAAGACGATATGTAAAACCATGGTCAACGAATCGTCCCTTATTATTTCAAGGATATTTTAGCGATCGGACAAGAGAACAATACGAGAGGCTTCAAGAACTGTCCGGCATGATCGATTGTGTTCTATAAAAGAAGTTTTACAATCTTCCCGTGGATATGCTCAAAATCAAAATTTTTCGCGGTCAGGGATGCTATAGTTATATCGGTCAAATACGACACAGTCTGGTAGTCAAGAATTATCGCTAGGAAATAACTGCATTCAAAAAGCGGTCATCCAGCATGAATGATGCAGCTTTGGTTTGAGCATGAACACAATCGCTGGGATCGGGACAATTTCATCAGATTGATCGGAACAATATCGCTAGAGGGGCTGAGAGTCAATTTGAAAAAATGAAAAGACAAGATTTGATGATATCGGTCACGATATGAAATCCTCTCGATTATGCACTATACAGCAAAACGTTTGCAAGAGATTATTCAAGGCCGGTAATTACCAATCGAAAACCGGTAGATCAATTCATGAGAAAAAATATCGACCCAGTTCTTTGGATATTCTAGAATTATGTATAATTTACGGCTGTGGGTGTAAAATAGCAAAGATTTGGATTTTGTCAAAATTCTGGTAAACCCGCTGCAAGATGATTTTTCTGGAATTCGCGCAAATGCGACGGAATAAACGACTGTGAAATGAATCAGATGAAAAAAATGTGGAAATGCAGTCGAAAAACCTACTTCTCAAGGGTGTTGCGCTTCAGTAACAATGGTACTGACAAATTTAGCGCAACGAATAAAAAACTGGGTGAAAATGTCATTTATCAATCAAACAATGGACTTTTATTTTTTCACCAGCAATATCAAAGATGGGTTATTTCAAATCATGTCTTCGATCAAGATTAGTGCTGGGATACGCCTTAAATTCTAGACAAAATGCCCACAGGCGCCTGGAAATTCAGGGCCAGACATGCTACGCAAAATGTGCGACAGTCTATCAGACAACAACCGCCATAAAACTACAACCACGAAAGAACAACAACCACAAAAAGTACCACAACCACAAAAGAACAACAACCACAAAAAGACCACAACCACAAAAAGAACAACAACCACCAAGTTACACAACCACGAAAAGCAGCACAATGACGTTGCAAAAATATTAAGATGTAAAGATGAAGAACTCAGTTTTTGGAACAAAATTAAAGTTATAAATATGTCGTAAATAATAACGAATGTTCCTGCTTGTGAAAACAACAGTTCCGATTGTGGCGTGGAAAACAAAATTTTCGATAACGCTGCGTTTGAAGCTGATGCTATAAAACTCAGTTTTTGGCTATAAATATGAATACGAAATAGTTAAAAACAGACTTATTTGACTGTGAAATTGGATAAGTATTTTGTAAAATACACAAAGAAGGAATTTATCTGACAATTGAACTTTTGGAAATTGCGATTTGAAGGGAAATATCGACAAAATTGAATAGGGAGTTTTGATATTACGATGATTGAACATGTTTATCTGGGTCAATTCGGACTCAAAATAGTACTGCCAGTCTTATTTTTATAAAATTTCGAAAAAAAACTCGTTCTGTAATGCTTTTCACTGTTTTATAAATAAATGAAAAAAATTAACTGATAATTAAGTAAAAATGGCTGTCAGCAAATTGATGGAGATCATTTTGAGAAAAAACAGAACAAAAATGACTCTCAATCGACTCTCAAATTGAGAGTCTCAATGTCTCTGTGCGACTTATTGTGAAGCAGTTGAAAATAAACCCTAATTTGGTCACATGTTTATTATTCAAAGGCTAGAGATATCAATAAAGTTGGTTTTTACATCTGTTCTGCCCATAAGATACATTATGAGGCACGTTAATCGCCAAAAATTATCCGCCAAATAAAAAAATTTTGAATCGAAATTCATTCGGCATTTGAAAATGACTCATCTGATTGTTTCTAGAGAGCACAAATATCTCGTGAATAATGGAATCATAAAAAATTGGTTAGAATCGAAGTATTTTTTCAATTTTTTATCTGAATAATTGAAATTATTTAATTATAATTCAATAATTTCAGTTATCTCAAAAAAAAAATTATAATAAATTCGATTCGGACCAATTCTTTTTCATGTTATTATGCACTAGATACTTGTGGCTCAGTTTGAGCTATCTAGAACCCAAATCAGATGAGTCATTTTCAAATGCCGAATGAATTCCGATTCAAAATTATTTTTTTTGGCTGATAATTTTTTGGCGATTAACGTGCCCTCTACATTATAACCATGTTTCAAGTTTCACAGGTTATGTTATAAATCTGCGATTATATTGAACGGTTGAAATAATTTGTTGTACCAACGACTGCGCTTTGGTAAATTTATCTATCATATTTGAAAAAATTATTAAAATTACAGCTGCCACTATTTTTTGAGGTAAAATTTTAACTATGTTATGCTATGTTTGTTACCATCTTTCAAAAATATGTTGTATTTTATTACTTATTAAGTATAAAACTTGACGTTTCAACTGATTTGGGTATTTTCAAAAGTTATAATTTTGTGATATAAATAAACTTGATCTTGAGCACAGTATCTAGAAATGCACGGCAAATCAGTTTTCTGGGGAATAGTCGATTATAAAAAATTAAGTCCCCAGTAGATTGGGAGGTCTAATGGTAACCCTGTTAACCCTGATTTCTGACTTTTTGAAGTGTACTTTATGGGCAGAATAGATGTTCAATATAAATACTGACTATGTCTTTACCTCACATTTTAGTTATATCATATCCCTTTATCACCTTTTGATTAATCTGTGAGATGTGGGCTAAAAAGCGGCCTCATGAGTGGCTAGGAGGGGTCTTAGGAGTGTTATGATTGGCTCCCTCAGCCCACATCTCACAGATTAATCAAAATGTGATAAAGGGATGAGGCGCTCAAAGTTTGGTCCTCCGTCTGACATCCCAAATTTCGTCATCTTTAAAAAATTTCGACAAATACAGTATGTCAAAAACATTTCGAGACCAAAAGCTCCAATTTCTTCTGGATTGAAAGTAATTCACCTGCCAATTATAGATTTTGATCCAGAGAAACTTCCCTTGATGGTCTCGAACAATTTTTCTACATACTGTAGATTTTTTTAAGTTTAAATGGCGTTAACAATATTGCAACAAAAATCAAATTGTTCTGATGTGTCATTCTGAAGATAAAGCTTATTTCCGAATTAAATACTTAGAAAATGAAAATTCTCGACAAAAGTTTTCTTCCAAAAACAAATAAAAAAATTTCATACATGTACTACCCACTCAGAGAGCAACGACGTTTTACGCAAACGATTCGTCATCTTTTCCTATCATGTTCAGGGGACAGCCAATCAGAACCCCTAATTACTTCCACGCTAGTAGCGGTGCCCTTTGAAAGATCGAATGTAGCACAAATCAGCTTTCTATCATTTATGAATCAAACGATATGATCCCTCGTCTGATACATGTACCTATAATCTGATACTGTATGATCTCGGACACCCTCTCACGCCCAACCCCCTTCGACCCAAAAAAGTTCCATCGAGTTGTCATACACCGGGGGGAGTTGATCCGCATATCAAAAGCCTCCGATAAATCTCTCAGAAGCAAAAATTTTTGTTCGAGTATCCTGAAACCAAAACCCATATGTTTCTTGTATTTTCAGTATTTTATTGAACCAACCCTGAAAACCCTGTTTTTGACCAAAAAAAAGTTGCGAAAATAAAAAAAATACAAAATAAGTTTTCCATACATATAAGCTTTATTATGTGAATGTTCATAAGTTTTCACCTCAATTCAGCATTTTCCACTCATGAAATTGTGTAAAAATAAATTAAAGTTTTGCCACAGTAATAAAATATAGCTTAATTTATCATCAGAATCGCAGTAAAAAGCATAAAAAAAGATAAAACTGATCGGCAAGCAGGACTATAAGTTAATTCATCAGCTTCGTTTTTGTTGCAATTATTAGTTCCGCAAAACGAGGTTCGAGTTGTTGTATTGTGATATTGATTGACTAAAAACATTTCGTAAATATCTTGTCTGGTCGGTAAAGAAGTCGAACATCCACGATCTGCATACACATATTCTTCTCCAGTACTTTCCATGGGTCAGCTTTAAGTCGAATTAAATTTTGGTCCAACATTTTTCACTTTTGAAAATTTTCAAGAATTTCGAAATTTCAGATTTTGTTTAATTTTAAATACTTTCCGTTTGCCTTTTTTATTTTTTTTACTATGAAAGCACTAGTTTTTATAAACAACTGGTTCATAATTTATTTTTTTATGAATATAATCGCCTAAGAATTAAGCCCGGTTCGCTCTCTGGTTATTGAAATTTATCGTCGAAAATTCATAAGTGATTTTCTCAAGATAAAACTGAACTGAAAGATTTTCACAGGGGTTAAAGTCGTCGCTCAAAATGCTAAAAGGGTTGTAAATCTATTTTCACCGAACAGTATGACCTGAAATTATTGATCTTATGAAGTGTACTTGTAAGAACGTTTTAGCAAATTGAGATGAGACTAATTTATTTCAAAAGTTTGTCAAATCAATTTACTTAACGTTCAAAAGGGGTTGATGGGCGTGGTTTTCGCAAGTTGACTGACAATTTAATATGATACTAAACTGACCTCAAAAAATGATGAAAAATTAATGGTAGTATCATGGTCATCTGAAAATATTTTCTCCCGCTAAAAGTTGTCAAAGTGGTAAATTTCAGATTTTAATTTAAACAAGGATCTCACAGTTTTGCACCGATTTTGTATATCCCCTATTCACACTTTTGTTAATATCCCGGCCCTGATTAGGAAACGTAATGTGTTTTTAAGTAGTAGGGCCGGGATATTAACAAAAATGTGAATAAGGGATATTTCATATCAAACTCGACCTTAAAATGATAATCTTATATTTTGTCGGGCGAAATTTTTTTAAAATTCTTAAATACAGTAGATATGCTCTTAATAATTTCTGATTCATCTCAAACCGCTTTGTCACCACCGTCACTATAATCGCTGTTGTAAACTTGCTGATGGCGGCCAGTTTTTTGATGCCAGTTTAGTATTATATCCCTTTATCACTTTTTGGTTAGAATGCGTAGCCACTACTCCTTTTAACGTTGTGGCTACGCATTCTAACCAAAAAGTGATAAGGGTTTATACAATTTTCAGCCAAGTTTATTTGCAGACACTACCGGTGGTAGTCTACCGCCTTAAAACCTTGTTTTTTTTAATTAAATAATGAAATTGGCTGGCCCGTTCCTTGTTTTATACCACGAAGTTGTTTCATAGCAAGATGTATGATTTAAACTTCCACATGAAATTTCTGGAGATTTACTTTTGTAGCAATCGTCTTCGTCATTGAACATCGAATTTTCTACGAATTACAAATTTAAGCTACAATGTATATCAAAAAAGGTTTCAGTGATCATACACATTTTGATGCCAGGGTATGACAACGCAAAAAAATATTTCATATGAACCAGAACATCAAAATGGATATACTAACTTTAGGAGAAGTCAATGGAAATCAAAATTATCACAATCAGAATGTGTATCGCATGAGTTTCAAGTAGTCTTGAAACCAAAATTGGAACGTTAAAAATGGCTTATGCTAGTATATAATTATTCATCCGATTTTCTAAAGAATACTTTCGCTGGATCCCATGGGAAATTTTCGATGTTTTTTAATTAGCAAGGTTAAGCGCATGTGGGCTCTGAAAGCGACTATATCGGATTAAGTACAAGGTTCCACTTTTGGTTTCAACGCCACTTGAAATTCAGGCGGTAGTTTTCAAGAATTTTTTGAAAATAACTTATTTTTATTAATTAATGCAACCATCAAGATGGGAAATCTCCATTGCTGATAACGGCTTTACGATAAAGCTTTTAGGGCGTCGTCGGGAAATCTTGGTCACTTAATTAATGCCCCCTCTAGCTCAACGAATTAATAGTTATATTTCGCAAATACCTTTTGATCTACATTGTTGACATTGAAGAGTTTCAACAGAATTGGCGAGATGACTGATAGCATATGAAGGCGCCAATACCGCATCCGAATTACATTTTTCGGTTGTACATGTTTTTGATCTTTTCAAAGGTGAATTTCTAAGAAAAAATGAAAAAATATTCATCATAATGTGGTGTACGTATATACGGACACCCTCCGTGGATACAATATATAGCCAAAACCTACACTTTTAATTTTGGCGTGTCCCTCTATAAGGACAATATAGACGAGAAGGGGGAACAAAAAATGAAAAAAAAACTTCATATCAACTACTTGTACCTGTTTTTAGCAAAATATCTATAAGACACCTCTTTTTCACAAATTTTAGGCTGAAAAAGAACAAAACGTCATTGTTTATAACTATAAGACAGCTCTTTTTCAGAAAATTCTGAACGAAAAGCAGAAAAATGTTCGACAAAATCTCACTTTTACTTATAAACGCAAACCACAGTCGAATTTTTATTTATTTTTATTGATGAATTATTTTGAAAAATGTCCATAAAGCACCTCTCCTTGAACTAGTCTGCTTGTTATACAAATTGTCAACTTTTTTTATACAGTAGCCTTTATCATCACAATCGGTTCCAACAGGTGGAAAGGTTAAATTATTGTAAACGCAACCTCGTTCCATATGCCAAACAACGTAGTTTTTATTATTTGCAGTATTTGTATTTCCTTTAATACTCACTAAAAATAATAATCTTACCTTATTTCTTCAAAAAAATGTTTTTATATTTTTGAGAATATGACGTTTTTGTCATAATTAGAAAAAAATCATTAACACTGTAACTGATTTTTTGAAGCTCAAATTTCTCTAACTGTTTTGTCTTCAATTTTGTAAAATTGTGCTAAATCACCTTTCAATTATAATTCATTAATTAATGTTACTATATATGTACATGTAGAACTTATTTTTTTTGAGGGATAACAGAAACATCGGAAATAACGGATACGTATAAGTAGACACGACCCTATTATTTCGAGCGAAAAAGTTGTACGGTAAGTTGTGCGGTTAGATGACGCTAAGTGAAACCACAAACCATTTACTACACTTTTAAAAACCTGACTAAACTTTTGAAATACAACGAGAAGTACAAATGAGTACATTGGACTCTGACTTGTTTTAGCATTTATCGGGTACCTTTTCTGTATCAAATTAAATTCACTTTTGTACTGTAAAGGATAAAGTAGGAACGGCACAAAACATTTTTAAATCATGTTCAAATTGTAGCCATTGAAAAATATTACGTTCAGTACAATAAATTTTTTGAAAAGTTGCCAGCTACTGGTTAAACTGAAAACCGTTTTTGAAATTGCCTATTCGAAAATTTTGATTTTTTTGAAAAAAAATTTAAGAAAATTTTTGAGTTTACAACAATTTAAACATCAAAAAAATGTAAGCTTAAAAACGTTTTGCCGTTCCTACCTTAGTATAGGGAGTTTTAAGATATAATTTCCATGCAAAAACTCCTGTCAAAACGTTTCAAACTAATACTGACATTTGTAGGCATATAAAAGTTCGTAACAAGTATCACACGTTTCAGTGTATGTTGCGTTTGGTGCAGCCCCAAAGCAATCGTCATCTGGCAGCTCTTCGACATCCCCTGTAATTGTTAAATCATCTTTTTGTACTTTTAATTCTGATGAACAACTTTTCGAAAGAATCGTGAGAGTTTTTTAGTAAAAAATCAACAAATTTATCGAAAAAATCAAGTTTAGGATTGGTTGAGTATTTCCATACCTTAAAGGATTTTCAATATAGCATAATTTAATTTAAATTAAGAAAAGTCAAAGATTGCCAGTCTGTATTTACTTTTAGGAAATTATATTTTGGATTTTTTTCACAAAAATTTTGATGCTTCCTCATTAGTTGAAAAATGATTGCTCAAAAGTGATTTTTACCCAGAAAATGAATTGCCATGGTTAAACTACATGTCAAATTTTTCAAGAAATGACAATTTTTGGGGTCGAAAATCACAAAAATTGTCATTATTTCAAACTTTTTTTCTTTTTTGAAAATTTGAAACCATGTGTACCATATTTTCATTTTTCTAATTCAGTATTAAAAAAGTGGTTTTTCCTATTAAATTTAAAAAAACAACCAGCGGCAGGTCTTTTTCTGAGGTTGAATCCTAACATGACACACGGTTAATTTGTATAAAAATATTTCGATTCCTGCCTAAAGCATTCAATAGCATTCCCAAGCTCGAAAAATAAACCGAAAATAAAAAGTTTCATCGTCTAAAATTATCCTTATCTCAAATTTTTTTTCTTTATATATAAAATTTGTGATCTAAACATCAATGAGTCCGACTGGTTGGCCCTTCAGTTTCGGATATGAATAATTAGGATTTTTTGAGCATATAAAATATTTTATATCTTTTCGTGCGGTAAAATATGTGAGATTATTAAATTTATTATTTATAAACCGCGGCTTCAGTCCGTTTTATATAATAAATCTTCAATCATTCATATTAACGCTATCTTAGATATCTGAAGTAGAGTGATTAATGTGAATTTTAAAATAGAAGAATTCAGTGAATCCTATTCAATTGAAAAGATATTTTAAACTATGTACTGAGTCATTGTACTCATTGTCGAAGAAAACGGTGAGACTTAAGGGTCCTTTTTGAGGCTATGTTGAAAACTTCAAATCATAATTTGGAAATTTAAAAACCTTCTTAACTTCCAGCTTCCCGTATGGCCCTGTAAGACCAAATCGACTTTGAACATGTTTTCGACCCTTCAACAATTTTTGTTCCATTTTTGTATCGTCGAAAACAAAATTACGTGACCGTTAAAATAATGTCTGATATATTTTTGATGAAAACTTTAATTGAAATAAAAGTCAACCCAGACACAATGACGAGAAATTTTCATGTATAAAATTTAAATGTTCAGTATGTTCAGCACTTTTTTCTTGATTGAGAGCGCAGATTTTTTACGACTAAAATAAAAATAAATTAGGTCTTTTGATCCGGTCCCACAGCAGACCTTATTATTTGAAAACGGTTTAATTTGATTTTTTTTAATTTTTATTTTTTTTTTAAATCAAAATGTTTTGAAATTCAAAGTTTTTCGGAAAAAATTCTCAAGTTTTGAAATTTTTGGGAACAATTTTCAAGAAATCAATCATTTTTAACTTTTTGCTTCTTTTTGAAATAAATTATTTTTTGTACTATTTTTTGTACTATTTTTTGAACTATTTTTTGTACTATTTTTTGTACTATTTTTGGCTACATGACTTACACACAGATTTTATTTTTGATGATGGATAATAATGATGATGATAATATGATTTATCAATATTTTTTTGATTTTGCAATTTTGGGGTTCCAGGAAGATAGCTCACTCTGAAAAGCAAATGTCAAGCCAACTCAAGTTAAAAAAACTTGGCTTGATTTTCAAGCCATATCAAGCCACGCCATGGACCTCGGTCTGTCCCACATGACTGTACGGAAACCTGGGTCATCTTTAAATGCGGTCAACATGAGTTAATTTCAGATAATCTTTTATCGCAATAAATAAAACATATTCTAATTCATGAAAATACAAATTGTGTAACACAATTTGTGTTTTATTTTTTACGTGGTCAACGCTCAAAGAAGCACTACAAAATAGGCTTTTGTGCATCAGTGGGGTTTCATACTTTAGTGAAAATTATTTTGTTGTCCCAAAATTTAAACTTCACAAATTATCAAAAAAGTTTATTTCTGAAAATGTCAATTATTATTTACAAATTACTTTTCCGAAAAAAAAAATGATAAATTTATTTTTTGTTTGCCAACCGCCCCGACTAAATTTCTTTCAAAACAGAGTAGCTTTCCGGCCTGGCCTATTCAAGTTCATTGTTGAACTTTTTCTCTTTAATTTTCAGTGTTTAAATTATTATGTAATAATTTCGTCACCTTCCAGAAATAACGCGCCAAGTGCCTCCCGTCCCTTCATTATACAGTGGAATTTTTACTTGATAAATTCAGGGACCATAAATGTGTGTGGAAAACTGTGATTGGGCATTTTGGCCGAACCATTGAACCTAATAAGAAATGATTAATATTCAACTCATGTCTCTTATCGGAAAAAAGATGAAGATTATAGTTTTTACAAGAATGATCGTCAATCACCATGTGATTAATAAATTACCCTATTTTCAATTATACAAGATATGAACTTGCTTTAATCAATCCGTTAACCTTAACTTTTGACGTGCTGCTGCAAACACTTTTAGGCATCGTTAGAATACAGAAAATCTGTCGGTTATAGAAATGCCAAACCCGCCCCTTTGAGACCTGATGAACGCAGTTTTGCATACGGATTAGTCTGTCAACTAGAGTTGAACCAGAGGATTTTACTGATAAAGAGTTTCAAGATAAGGGAAATATTGGTCGCATTTTGAGGCCAAATAAGGTTTTCGGGGTCGATTCAATGAAATACTAGAAATGGCACGAACATATGGCTTCTAGTTTCGGAATAACCAAACAAAAATCTTGCTCCCGAAAAATATATCGAATGCCCCTGATTGACCGACCAATCAGAAAATTTGGAGAAAAATGATAGAAAATATTTCCAAATGGCAATAAAAACAATTTTTGGTGACTGATGAGAATAATAAGACTGCTTATCAAATTATTTTTGTCCATTTTTTCAGAAAAAAACATTCTAAAAATAATGTCTAAGTCTCTAAATGCGACCAGTACTCCCTTAACGCGGAGAACAAAAGTTTCGAAAAAAAAACTCCCAATGAGTGTCATCTATTTCAATTATGTTCAGTTGTCGTTTATAAATTCTGTGCGATTCCCTAGAAGGAGCTGACGGACATGTCCGGACAGTTACATTTTCAATATGGCGTAAATAAAATTAATACTATTAAAATATTAAATTCTTATCTAAAATATAAAAACAGGCCATTTCTGGCAAAAGTTAATTAGGCGATAGGGGTCTGAATGCGCTAGGAAAGCTCGATGGAAGTATGGCTAAATTCGGCGATAATGATGCAGTTGGCTGATTGACTGAAATTTATATGCTAAAGAAAAAGAGAGTTCAATTCAGCAAATCATATCCATGCATTGAACACCATTTGAATCGGACTTGCCGACCGCACACGGGTTGAAGTTCAATATCAAAATATTTTTTTTTGACAGTAGAATCTACTGAGTAGATATTTAAACTTTCGAGGTTGAAATTATAATAAATTAATTTTTAAGTTAATTTAATAAGTTTGAGGCCAATTCAAAATAAAGTTTATTTATAACTCTCCAAAAATTAATCTTGTTCGAACATATATTTAGCCCTTTATTGAAATGATTTGCCCAGGAGGCATAAAACTGTAAGGTCTCCGGTGAGAAAGCGAAAGTTTAAAGTAAATTAAAAATAAAGCAATTTAGCTTAAAAATATTTTCTAGAGTTTCCTCAAATGAACACTCCGGTGTTTCATGAGATAGTCTCCGGTATTATATCCAGCGTGAAACTGGCTTCTGAGAAATTGAGGCCGAAAATTAATATATTTGTGAAAGAATTAAATGCGAAATTAGATGCAAATGGAAGATACACGAAGAAAATTTTCTATGCAACGCTTGGGCTTTTGTTTTTTATAATGATCAATAGGCATAAAGGTAATGAAGGCCACGAAAAAGAAGGAAATAGAACATTCACTTCTTCGCTTTCCGGGAAGGGAACGAACATTTAGAGAAGATGAGAGGAAGGGAAGGGAACAAAACCGAGGGAAACGGGGATGAAAGGGTGAAAAACATATTTAGGGGAAGGAATAATTACGATAAATTTTTTCAATATCTGAAGACAACTTATTGCATGGGGGTCGCAAAATAGGTCAAAAACAAACCTCAGAGAGAAATTCATTTCATTTTTTTCGCAAAATACCTAATTTCAGACCTAAAACAATAAAAAGTTCATTACGAAGGCTTATTATACCTTGTTTTTCGTACAATTTTTTGTATTAATATCAAACAGCTTTAAAATAGAAAATTTATGTTTCTTGGAAATAAAGCACAGCTCAGCTTGTTTGATACTAAAACTAAAGACTAAAAGATGCCAATAAGTTGAAATGGTTTTGGTCGACAAAATTATTTGTGCATATTTTTCTCCTATATTTTTCTATGGAAATTTGTAGGCACAAAAAACTGATATGTAGTAAAAATATATATTTTCGAGAGATTTTGATAACATAACTACCGGTTTTAAATACAAAATTAGTTAAAATATCAAAAAAAATTATTTTACCCGTATAGCTGAAATCCACCGTCGCACCGCGGTGCACCGCCTGAGTGTTGTCGAGACCAAAAGTGATTCATTAAAATTCACACTAAGCTAGAATATCAATTTCATCCGATTTGTTCAAGAATAGTCTCATTGAATTCTCGTCCAAAAATTATTATTTTTCAATTTGCAAATAACGCCTAATAGAAATTTTAATGGTCAGTTTTTTATAAATTCAACTGATCCCTGCTGTGATTCTTTCTTTCCAAACAAAGACATTAAATAAATGCACTATCAAACTAAAAAAGAAGAACTTTCAAATCAGCTATATCTGAAATCCGGGAAGAGGTCCCATTTTTAGTAAAGCAAGCCAAAATGTAAGTATCATTTACTATAAATGGGCCCCCTTCCGGGATTTCAGATATTATAAAGTCCATCTGGGATTCAGTACAACTAATCACCTTTAGTCTCGACGACACTTGAAACTCAGGCGCTACTTCTCATGGAAAAGTAGGCATTAAAGAATTGTCCATAAATGTATACTCATTTTTCAGCGTCGGAATTTCCGTTTTTTTCATTTAATCAGACCTCTGAGTATCAATCATGCTCGAATTTGGAATGTGAGGATGCAAGTACTTAAGATAAAAGTCCTCAAAATGAAAAAGTAACGTTAAATCGTCACAGATACGACGAAAACTTTTTCCTTTTTTTAAAGTTTGAAGTATAGTATCTGTACTATCTGTTATAAATAGGATATCTGGTAATTCTGAGGCTTTGTAACGTTCCTTTGTTGTTTGTTCAATTATCAGAAATTATGCGTCCTGCGATTTGAATTACAATTTTTCCAATGAAGTAAAAACATTTTCGGTTGGCTGTCAAAGGCGGTAATAATTTTTTTCAGAAAAATATGATAATGATGTAAATTCTAGTGACATTTAAAACAAAAAGTGAATTCGATAATTTTTTTAATGAAAATTTGACAAGAATATTGACAAAATAAATATTTTTCTTGTAAAAAGACCAATTTCAAAATAAGTCATTCTTAAATTTGTTTTTAATTTGAAAAAATACTGTAAGAAACGGAAAATTTGATTGAAAACAAGAATATCAGCATTTTTTCAAAACAATTTTTTTTTTAATTTCAAAAAATTGAAAATTAAGGTTTTTCGGCCTTTCACTATTTTGGCTTTTTACTGCCAGCCCAAACAAATTTCATGAATGAATACAATATACGTTATTAACAAAAAGATTTTAGGACACAAAATCAATGAATTTAATGAAAAAGCTAAAATTTCAATATCCTTCGATGATCATATCAAAAGAGTATCTGAAGAAGCTCAAATAAAAGCAGACGAGAAGTATTTTATGGAAACTCCAGAAGTTGAAAAAAAAGAAGCTCCAGAGGTTTTTCAAGATACCAAAGAAAAGTTTTATGACGAAACCAAAAATGATTATGACGATAAATATAATTCAGTTGATTCACCGAAAGAAGTCGAAAATAATGATCAAATTGTTGTTAATCTTCCTACACCAACAACAGGGACACGAATTTTCAAAAAAAAATTAATCCACACATTTAATTCCACAGAGTAAGCGTTTGAGAATGTATTATTTAATTAATTGAAATTAATAATATATAGGTTAAGGGCCTATAAAAACAACACGGAATACTAGCATCCAATCAAAACCCTGGATTGCGGAATACGCCGATTTCATCGGTCAGATTTGGACGGATCCAACCAATAAAATGCTCGGATTCCGCATTTTTCAAATAGTCATCATCTATCGGTTGAGGGCCTTTAATCCAAATGAGTGGATAAAAGACCCTCGCCGGACAGATCCTGAATATTTGAAAGCCAAATTTAAGCCGATTTCATGGCCTTATTCTCAAATTCAGGGTTTTTAATTGGCTGTAACGTTGTATCTTTTAAATATCCAGGATCTGGTTTGCGAGGCTTTTCAGTACACATATAAATATCGAATTGAGAATAAATCTTTTTTCAAAAATTTATTCGATATTTTGTAAAATTTTCGGCATCATGCCTTCTTTAGTACAATTTAAATATATTCTCAAATACAACAGGTTGCGGCGTATAGGTGAAACCCACGCAAAAACCTACGTAGCCTCCGCAATCGCCCACGCGATCTGAAAATAAAACTTTTCTCCCTTGACGTACGCGTATAGGTGAAGGCAAAAGATAGGTTTTTTCAAACTTCTCAGGCAAAAAGATAGGCGTTTTCGAAAAGCCAAAAGATAGGCATATTTGATTATTTTAAATAAAAAAATTATTTAATTAATTGTAGTTTTAGCTTTTAATTTTAATAATCTAGTACAGTTGTTGTGTCTTAAAAATCTGCAACAATTTCTGTTCACATAATTTCCCATCAATTATTTCAAAGCCATTTTTTCACGATAACTTTAATTTCTTTGAATGTTGTGAAATGTCACAGAATTGTTTCTCCGAATACATTATAAAGAATTTTGCGGTGATATTTCGAAACTAGACATCAAATACAAATGTGAGATCAGCCAGTTTTTAGAAAAGTTTTTTGAGCAAAAAATCAGCCCAAATTCCTACTCTGACTACCCTTTAACTAAATTATCAATTTTAGATCTTGTTTTTTATTGACCAATCAGAGCGTATCTTCCTTGACGTCCCGCGTATAGGTGAAAGTACGCGTATAGGTGAAAATACGCGTATAGGTGAAGGTTTTGAGCAAAAAAACTTTCACCTACCTACGGTATACGCCGCACCCTGCTGTATACATGTCATTAGGCAATAAATTCGAGCCTATTGCCTAATTATTCTGTTGTCACCTGCGAAAATAATTTTACTCAAAAAAATAACTTAAGAGGGTACTCAACGGTTTTTGAGATTTTAGATCGGGGCTCAGAAGAAAACGAAACAAGTTATAGAAAATCTGAAAAGCCTGAAATGAAGATCTATCCTTTTGCTCCCGACCAAAAGTAAAACCAGAGTTTTTTGATCACCACAGCACCAAGTGGGAGAAGAGTTCTAGAACACTAATTTTGACTTCAATGTCCTTTATCTCGAAACGGCTCAATGAAATTGATTACACTTTGAAGAATAACAAGTACTACTAGGGTTGACAGTTATCGAAAATATTTCGAAAATTTCGATCCTACTTGTTTACCCGTAGAATAATGACACAACGTAATTTCGATGATATTTAACGAATTTGTAGCTCCATTTTGCTCAAAGAACGACTCATACAGATTTTTTCAATATTTTTGGTTATCGGAGAAAATGTCTTCTCAATTGTTGAGTGGAAAACTTTTCTTAAAACACATCCGCTCCTATTTATAGAAAATTTTCAGATTAATTCAGCCGGAAGTCAATTGTTCATGATTTCTAGAAAAAATTTCTTTGATCGTATGTAGAGTGGCCCCGAAGTCGGTCAGGACCCGATTTTGAAGGTCTCTGAAACATCCAATGAACCCTCTGGGTCGAAGGATGATGTTAATAAGAAAGAACAAAACTGCTTACAATTTGTTCCGGAAAAATGCCAAAACATCTGACCAAACAAACGGTTTATTAACTGCATTGTTTTTGTTAATTGGCTTTTTTCAAATGAAATACATTTTGACACACTCCAAAGCCACTTTTTTTATATAAGTTACTTAGACATGTACTTTCAAAAGCCCCAGCAAAAAAAATGGTGCCCCGACCCCCGCCCGAAAAACTATGATTTTTTAGAGTGATCTAGAATGAAAAAAGAGTCCCGATTTTGAAATTATTACAGTCAATGATCTGCGTATACTCAAAGATGCGCTAAATCAATCGACTTTGTGGAAACGGTATGAGCACTATGGCCTGATGACGTCCCACATTTGGTCTAACAGCGATTTTAGTTTTGGTGTGCAACAACGCCACAGTTTTAGCACTTACGCGACAAGATCAACATTGAAATAATAATAACGAATAATCATATAAAAGGGATTTTTTTACAGATTCAATTTTGCTTATTTTCGAAAAAAAAATCATAATTTTGCCGATCGCTGATCTGTTGAAAAATAAGAAAGCTCAAAAGTGACTTTGACCCCGGAAAATGAAACGAGATGTGCAAATTAGACTATAAAACATAGCTTTGTTAAATTTTGTAACGCTTAAAAAATACGTCTATTGAGGGTCTCAGAACGACAAAATCACATTTTTTTGAAATTCCCGGTTCATAGCACCATCGAAAATGACTTGGATTCCCCAAATAAGGAAACAACCTGTTTGAAAATTTTGAACCGTCGTATAGCTATAACTAGGTGTTTCGCCCGGTCGAACCAATACCGCCAAATCGGTCGAAAATCGACTTGTTAAGAATTAAATATGACCTGTACGAAAAACCGAAGAATTTATAGCGCGTCTTATCAATATAAAATTTTTTATCAAATAATCGATATTTTTGCAAAATGATAATATTTATTTGAAAAATCCGTATTTTCGGCACAAAAAATAGGGGGGGTTTCTGCTCCTCAAACTCAGCATAGACGCCGTAAGTAAAGATTTTTTTTGCCGGGAAAGATACATGGATTCCTGGTTATGATGAAGTAATCACTAAATAAGTATCAACCTAGTTTTATGAAAAAAAATTTTGCAGTTGGATAAAAAATTTTCCAAGTATTTTTTTTAAAATTGGCTAAAAAAAATTTGAAAAAAATTTTGCCGAAGTTTAGCCAAATTGTAAAAAAAATTAAAATACTTTAATCGGCCGATTTGGGGCTTACTTCAACAAAATTGGATATAACATCCCCTTTATCGCTTTCGGTCTGATTTGGGGTCATTTTCAACATAAATTAATAAAAAACCTGTTGTTTTAAATCACAGCGGGTCGGAAACGTTTAATCTTTTACAAAATGTTCTGGAGAATATTGATAAAATTTGGTCATTTGCAATTTTTTTTTTATTTATTTAACCCGGAGAGATAGATTTTGGAAGTCTGAAATGTATAAAAATCGTCGTTATTGTGGCGTTCTAGAATTGTTCATTTGCCCGGATCAAAAAAATAAGCTTGCCCTTAAAGATTGACATATTAGCGTAACGTGATCTGTGACAATGAGAGCACAATTGATCATACCGCTCTGGAGGAGATAGATTTTGCAGCTTTGAAGTGTCTCATTGGAAACACACTGTACCTATTGGTTTGATGGTCAAAACTAATTTGTGGTGCTATTTTTTGCAGATTAAGTAAAAAGTCTACAAATAGAGCATTTTCGGTTTTTCTCATGAGCCGTAAGTTTTCCAGTATATTACCGGAGAATATGTAAATCAGAGTACGCATACCCCTAAATTGACAATCCGTTTGTCATTTGAGTACTTTTAAAAACGATTTCCTGAATTTGCAACGTCAATTTAAAAATATTTTTTTCTAGTCTATTTAATTCATTGCGGTTCTATTTACAGGAGTCAAAAGTGACTGTTTGAAGCATTTTTAGTTTTCCAAACATTCAATCAGCGGATTCAGCAAAATTTGAAAAATTTCTGAAAAAACAGATCAAAATAACCTCCAGAAATGTTCTCCCATCTAATGGGCTTTCATTTATATTCTCGTATTGGAAGTCTTGCCTAATTCTAATTAAATAAAGTTTGTTTATGATCTAAGATTGACCAATTTTCGTTATTTTATTAACTCTTAAACAACCAAATTCCGAGAAAATATTGCTTTCTAGTCTAATGTAATCATGCGGTTTCATTTCCGGGGTCAAGCAGTCACACTTTTGAGATTTTTATTTTCAACCAATAGCCGATCGCAAAAATTTCAAAATTTTTCTGGAAAAAAATAAATGTAAATCAATCTTTCAAAAATTTTCATCTAATGGTATTTCATTTATTCTTATAACATGAGCTTCTGTAATGCTAAATACGCGTGTTGCTGTTTACACCACCAAATCAAAGAACGCCTGTAGTGCACCACCTGTGGTTACTGAGACCTATAGTGGCTAATACGTTTCTCACAGAAGTCCCATGCTTGCGCATCTTTTGAGACAACTTTATTCATGAATTTGATTTTTGGCATCTCAATCTTGCGCGGTATACGGTAAACTGTCATAACTTTCCGAGCGGGGGTCTAGACGGATTTTGTGTTTGTCTTGTTACAACCAACACAGCGAGGACACTCGTGTATGAAAACTACCTGGAGTCCCGAGATTCTTTTCAAAAAAAAAAGTTAATTTTGTGAGAAAATGAACATTGTGCCATTTCAACTACCCTAAAGACGTTTTTAAACTTTAAAACAATTTAAAAGTATGTTTCTC
This sequence comes from Oikopleura vanhoeffeni, assembly GCA_004367855.1. Taxonomy (NCBI): domain Eukaryota; kingdom Metazoa; phylum Chordata; class Appendicularia; order Copelata; family Oikopleuridae; genus Oikopleura; species Oikopleura vanhoeffeni. The sequence goes on along the minus strand of SCLH01000775.1, from coordinate 78,679 downwards.
TAATGTACTTCACTTGCGATTACACTTCCGGGGTCAAAAGTTACTTCTTGAGCATCCTTTTTTTCAGCCAATCAGGAACGGCCAAAAAAATTTGAAAATTTTTTTTGAAAATTCAAAAAAAATATATCTCCGTAAATTTTCCTACAAAACAGCCTCCTCGTTGTTCTTATTTTTAGCCCTGTCCTAAATGGTCCCTCACTTCGCACTCTAATCGTATTGATTGAACAATAGACCATCAATGAAAGCTCATAGTTCTACTGAACAAAAAATCGGCTTACGTCAGGTTGAAATTTTGATCCCTTATATTCTAGAATCAAGAAAATGTGAAATATTCCAAAACTGAAACAAAATTATCTCGGAAAACATCTTATACAATTTTTTTACGATTGATATAATAGTTGGAAAATGTCTCTCAAGTTTCCAGTGAAAAATGTTTTAGTTTAATCATCTCTAATTAATAAAATTCATTTTAGTTCCAGCCGGATCAGCTCATTTTGTTTGATTTTCTAGAAAAATGTAATTTTCATCCGATTGTTACCAAAAGTACTCCCTCCAATTGAAAGCTACTGCACATTGGAAGTAAAAGTTTGCCACTCACTTTATATTTTTAGAATTTTCATTAAAATTGACGTTTATGTATTTGTCCCAAAAAAATCTGAAAAAACACGAGAATTTTGAGAAAAATCTCGAATTTTTTTTTTATGATAAGAGCAGCAATGAATTTTGTGGCCTTCCTGAGGCTATTTGATGCAGTTATTATGTCCCAAACCTGAATTTTAAAACCGTTGAGTACCCCCTTAAATTACTTTTAAAAAAAATAAAAATGTAGTTAAAACCTGATAAATGCATTATATATGTGGGTTACAGAAATAATTATTATATTTGTAGAAACTTACTTGAATACGACAAAATTCGTACGAAAAAATTAATAAAAAAATATTAACAAATAAAATTTTTCAACATGTTTCGCTATTTATTTAAGCATCGACGGGAAAGTGACGAAAATGTGCTCAGAAAGTTTTAAACAAATATTTTTGGTTATAATAACAGTTCTAGAACTTTTTAACAGAAATTGGGGAAATAAGGCTCCAAAAACGCTAAAATTTGTAATTAATCTAATAATTCATGTAATAATTATTTCTGTAACCCACATATATTTAAGTTTATATTTATGATGCCAAAAATTTTACAAAATATCGAATAAATTTTTGAAAAAAAATTAATTCTAAATTCAATAATGAAATCGCAAACAACAAATAAATATATTGAAAATATATTATTTTTGGTTAACCCATGTGAGCATATAAAAAAAAAGTCCGCCAAGGCACCAGAACCACAATTGTGGCTCTACTTAGAACGTTCTTTACAGAAAGCTTGAGGCAGCTGGAATTTCAAGTTTTTCTGAACAAGGAAGTTGAAGGTAATATTTTGGCATCAGACATTTTATATTCTAGAATTTTAATTTTTTGGTTTTAGAAAATATAGTGAGAAAAGCAAGGTATACCATATCACGTAATACACGGTCACAGTTGTCTTAACAAGTTGCATTTTTGTCGGAAACGATGCAAAAGTATCTGGCCTACGTCAAACTTTTGTCAGCTTTGATTTATATCTCATAAATCAGAAGTAATTTCTAAATAAGTCAAAAATTTTGATGGAAAAATCATGATTTTTGATAAAAAAATGTTTATTTTTCCTTATAAAAGCAAATTATAAAACCTTTTTTTATTATTTTCAAGTAAATATGGTAATGAAGACAACTTTTGACAATTTTGATTGCTTAAATTCACTTTTATAATTATATAATTTTTTCATGGAATTCTTGAAGTTGCAAATTTAGAAATTTCACTTCCGAAAAAAANGTTAACCGACATTTTCGATTTATTATCATAGTAAAACCATATTATATGTTTAATTGAAACAATTAAATAGATATTCATATAGATAGACCGGACACAAAATAAGATAACCGATGGCCACAGGAGTCCGTTGTGGGAATAATTTATGTCAATATCATTTATTGATGTCTATATTATATTGATTTTCATGTTATATATTCTATCATGATCTAATGACATCGGACCGTTGTGGTCATGGGTCACCTGAGTTTTTGTCTTGGCTCGCCTATTTTTATTATATATTAATATATGATATATTACATATTCACCCCATAAAAGTCTATTGAACAGACATAAATAATCTTATATTTAAGTTTTTATCAAGAGACATCATTAATAACCCCCTTTCACACTATGCGGAAAATTTGGGCCCTGTGTAGTAAACGTAGTGTATTATTTAAAAACATATTTATCTTAGCTTTCGTTTATAAATTTCAATAAACGTAGTGTGTTATCTATTAGTAGGGCTCAAATTTTCCGCATAGTGTAAAATAGCGATATATCATATATCCCTTATTCACACTTTTGTAAGGGCCGGGATATTTACAAAAGTGTGAATAGGGGATATGAGTACACGACCCTCGCCAGACTGATTCTGAATATTTTAAAGATGCAAACGTCGCAGTCAATCACAAGCCTGAATTTCTGAATTAGCTCATGAAATCTGTTGAAATTCGGGCGGCCACCCAATCATATTCTTGCATTTGGCATTATTCAAATATTCAGGATCCGTCTGGCGTAGGTCGGTAATCCAAAAAATATATTATGGGAAATCATCATGTCCTCAATCGATGTCATCAAAAGTGATATAAATAAATTCAAACTAATCTAAAATAGTACTTTGTGAGTCAGATAGATTGTCCTGGCAGAAACGAGCATCTTCAATTATCTACAGAGTTTCATCTGATAAATATAATCTGATGTTCTCGAGACAAGTGTCAAACGACAGATAATGAAATTCTAACGATTTCGAGGTTAATGATATTCCAAAATGTCTTATTAACAAGCACCAACGCTTTAAATGGTAGGAACATGTTTTTTTCAGGACACTATATTTGACTCATACTATATCCTCTATTCACAATTTCCGGAATATCCCGGCTCTGCTACTAAAAACACACAACGTTTAATAAACAGGGCCGGGATATTCCGGAAAGTGTGAACAGGGGATATGATATCGATATGTTATATGATATCCTGTACGGAAGTAATTTGTTAAATTTCGAGACAGGTAAAATCTTTCTTGGGTGTGTATAGTTTATTGTTGTATTCAGTGTAGAGTGGCACCCCACGTGATCATCTCTCTTGCCATCTCTCGCGCCACTTCACTCTCCACTCTACACTGAATAACACAATAAACTTTACACACCCAAGAAAGATTTTACCTGTCTCGAAATTTAAGAAATTACTTCCGTACAGGATATAGTACAGGTTGAATTTTTGATTTTGAGTGGAGTTGCCGTCTAACTCAAACATAGAAGTCACGTGCCGTAGGCGTTAAACACGTGGATCATCGCCTTGAATTTTTTAACCAACTTCATGCTGAATATTCATTATCGTGTTTTGTCTATCAAGGGAAACTTTGCTTAGAATGGCGTAGCCAAAGATAATATTTTCTCTCATTATGATTGTGAAAACACAACAATTTAGTAATTAGAGTGGTAAATGAAACACGATTGTGGTTAAAAATTAGCTTGAATTTTGAATAATAATTTTTCAGTATGAAATCGAAACGTTGACTAATTATTTTTTCAAGTAATTATAATCAAAAATATATTTTTTTGTAAATCCAACATCAGCTAGAATTGAAGATAAAGTGACTGCAGACATTCCTTTGGAAAAATATGAAGTTGAAATGAGGTTCAATCTTCCAAAAAATTTCGACACCTTCCCGAAAGAAATTCCGATTCCAGATCATGTAAATTCGAACATTGTAGCCGATTCTGCACGCGATATTCAAATTTTATCGGGGACAACAGTCAAAGAGTTTGGATGAAATTGAAATAAAAACCAAAAATGAATGTTTTTCTGGTTTTTATATCGTTTTTTTTTTGTTTTAAATAAATTTCTTCGTAATCTACTATTGATAGGGTCAGTACCGGGCGTAAAAGCGATTATTAAACTTATTAGTTTATTGACAATTGGTGATGGGTGACTTGTGCAGAATTTAAGGAGAATTTGTAAAAATTAAAAAAAATTCGGACAATTTTTATTCGGTAAAATGGCATTCACTGCTTTAAATTGGCAATTGAAGTAGCTGCTCATGCCTGCGCAATCGTAAGATTAGGACAAAAAACATATTACAGGGGAAGGCCCGATATCGCCGGCCCATTATCGCCGAATTTGCCAAAATTTCCGAAAAAAACCTACGCAATTTTACTATTTTTAGCTAAAATACTTCCAGTGCCGATATCGCCGAATTTGGAATTATCGCCGAATTGTTTTTTACAAATTACTTAAGGGCGTCACGAATGACGTCTTTTAAACACTAAATCTCCCAAATTTACTCATGTCAATTATATTTGATCGCGTTTTGCGGAGTTATTAATTATACGCATTTTGAAGATTCACTTCATTCGAACCTATTGTAAAATTAAAAATTTGATCGACAAATGACGTCATTTTCAACGCCCACGCGTTTTTCAATTTTCAATCAAAAAATTTATTTCTGTTCCCATATCGTCGAATTTGTCAATATCGCCGATTTTGCCAATATCACCGATTTTGCCAATATCGCCGAAATTTTTTGCCAAAAAACTTTTGGCGATATTGGGCCCCCCTGTATCTAAGAAATACAACCTTAGTTCATAAAGCCAATTAACTTAGAAGATAGCCAGATATGTATGCAATATACACACACTAAGATATGATGGTTGTGGTTATAAGTCAATAAATATCGTTCCTTTTTATGGGTTTAAAAAGACAATCAGACCTCTATGTACTAATAAATATTATAATTTTTTTTAATTAAGTGTATTAGTTTGCAATATAAATTGTCTTGGCTTTAAAAGTTTTTTATTTAAAATGTTGGGTTGGACTATACGGTATAGTCTATACCTATACTGCCACAGGTCAGTAATACAGTCTGCCAGTAATACAAAAAGTAGACAAAATTTTTAAAATGTTAATCCGCCAAAACCTCTATCTTAGTAATTTGCTATTTACATATTCTTTTGTTGAGAAATAAGGTTTGACAGAATTGTTGAAAAATCAAAAGTAATGTATGAATGTAAAATTAATTCTTTTTTTTAATAAAGAATGCCCCAGAAATATATTACTATTAGTACTATGCTATTTTTTTGAGCCTAATCATCTAAAATCTTCGCAATTAGTTTTTTCTAAATTATACAATTTCTGTGTTAACTTTGTAAATAAGTCAATATGTAATTGTGATAGTCCAGTAGCACCATCTACGTATTTTCTTGTTAAAAAAATAAGAATTACAGAATTATTGATATTGTTCGTCTTATTTAATCCTCCATTATTAATGTCTATTATTAAATCTGAATTTAATTGAAAAGATCAGTTGGCGTCATTTTTATGTCATGATTACTGCCTATTAAAATTAGAATGAACCTATTCCTCTGGGATACAAAATGGGCAGTTATCAATTTTGTAAGTCACACTAAGCTGGTCTCAAGTCTACTTCAATTTTTACTCAGGGTTTTCGGAATAATCAAATTTGACGGTTAGTCAGGATCTGATTGAAAAGAACACTGATCAGTTTAATTGAGCTAAATAACTTATTAGTATAAACTTATAATAAAAAATTTTATAATCGCCAAAGTTCTTGAAAACAATCTTACAGGGCGAGGCTCCATATCGCCGGCCCAATATCGTCGAAAAATCCTACACAATTTCAAATATCGCCGAAAGTGTCAATATCCCCAAATTGCGTGGGCGTTTGAATATTTCTATAAAATGACTTTAAGTGCGTCATGGATGACGTCATTTTCCAATTCAAATTAAATTTACAAAATTTACTTTCTTTGAATCGAAAAACTTTCCAAATTATGACGTCATTTCGAACGACTACGCGTTTTCAATATTGAACGAAAAACTTTATTTTTGTCTCCATATCGCCGAAAATGCGCGATATATCTCCATATCGCCGAATTTTGTAGGAAAAAAACTTTCGGCGATATTTGACCTCACCCTGTATTTAAGTTGTCATTCTAAGCTCAATTAGATGAGTCGTTTTCACAAGACAAAATTAACCACTTATGACACCCAATTTTTACTACAATAATTATTAAATTATTGAAATGGACTGTTGGAAACATGCGTGGGCGTGTAAGCAAAAATATTTGAATTTATTTGAAAACACTTACGAGTTATTCCAAAAACTTGATGCGGAATGTATGAAGAGTCACTTTGGTTGAATTAAAGATATGTATTCCATATTATGGAATACGGAAGGGGGCTCAATATCGCCGAAAGTTTTTTTGCAAAAAAATTTGACGATATTGACCACTTTTGGCGATATATGAGGACAGAAATAAATATTTCCGTTCAAAAATGAAAAAAACATGTTTGCGATCAAAATGCCGAAAAAATTTGAAAACTTTTTTCAATTTTATAATGAGTTTTACACTAGGTTAAAATTAGGTAAAATATCAAAATGTATAGAATTACGAACTCCACTAAATGAAATCAAATAAAAATTCAAAAAAGTAGATTTAGGACAGTTAATCTTAAAATATGACGTCATTCAGTAAGCACTAAAAGTAATTTGTAATAAAAACCTCAAACGCCCACGCGATTTCGGCGTTATTGGCTCTTTCGGTGATATAGGCAATTGCACAAATTCAGCTAATCGTGAAATACGTTAGGTTTTTTCGGCGATATTGGAAAATTCGGCGATTTTGGCAAATTCGGCGATAGTGGGCCGGCAATATAAGGCGATATAGGGCGTCCTTCTGTATACAGTTAGAATAATTTTAAGTTTTTAAAGACGAAAATCATTCTTAATAAAGTTCAGGGATCAGTGCTTTTTGATATTAACCCACTAAATGGTCGGCATATTTGCGATAATTGAAAAACTCGGGACCAAAACACGTCAAATAAAAATATTTGCGGTTCACCGACCATTAACGTATTTTAATTAACGTTACGCTGATATTCTTTGGCAGATGAAATTCAACTGCTGAAAGTATTTGACAGGAATACATAAATGTAAGAATCGGAAATTAAGGTAAAGTCAGCTAATAGTTTCTGTTGAGATTTTGCTTATAAGGCAAACAAATAGTTATTTGAGGATAACATCAAAAAAGTACAGTCTGATATTAAATTTTTTCCGGCAAAATTTGCCATAGATTTATTCGTCATGCAATTTTACCAGACTGACATTTCAAACCACACAAACAGGCAGGCTGTAACTATATCGAAAATGATGCCCATGTGTCGAATTTTATCACTACGTCACAAAAAGAGAAAGTGACCAATGAATCATCGAATTCTCGACAATCAAGTGATATGATTGGACTATGTCTTTTCAGGTGACGTCATGATAAAATTCGACACATGCGCATCAGTTTTGATATAACAGGGGGGCATATCGCCGAAAGTTTTTCGCCAAAATATTTCGACGATATTTGCACTTTTGGCGAAATGGGGACAAAACTAAAGTTTTTCGTTCAAAAATAACAAACACATGGGCATTCAAAATGACGTCATAATTTGAAAGTTTTTTTAATTTGATAAGGAGTTTCACAGTACGTTCAAATGAAATAAATTACCAAAATTTGTAGAATAGAGTACTCCACCAAATTTGATCAAACATTTATTCAAAAAAGTAGATTTGGGATTTCATTTGATTTAAATAAATACAAATCTTATTATAAGATACTTTATTTGTCTGATGCAATAGTTGTCACACAAATGACCATAAAAGTCGAGAGTCACCAAATCAAGAGTCACCAAAGCGTAATCCCCCAAAAATACACGTAAAGATGAAAAGTACGCGAAAAAAGAAAGATTTTTGACAACCTGTTAGACTTAGCTTATTGGCTATAGACTTAGTTTTAATTTGTTGATGCGATAATTATTAATGTATCTCTAATTAAAAAATAAATGGATTTTTTATAAATTTTTTATTGTTTTTTTCAAGTTGTCTTATTTTATATTCCTTTACGAGGAAGGTAGATATTTTCTTATTTGGTCTAGTACATTGGTACTACTCAACGTATATAATTAACTACACCAAACTAGAGAATATCTACCTTCCTCGTAAAGGAATATTCTAATTCAAGCGAAAAACCATAAAAATCTCTCAACCTGACAATGACGTATAACTTATACGGTATAAGTTTCGAGTTAAATCAGGATTTATTTCTTATCGTCTGATTTTATCCAAATTGCAGATTTGCCTATTGTTGAACAGCAAGGATTAGAAGAAATTCAACATCGTCGCCAACTTGCTCTCAAAAAAGCGTGTTACATGCCGAAATTACGGACTCAGGTGTACAATCAAACTTCGCGATTTTACTCAATTGACACCCTAAAACCTGAAGATTTTCAAAATTTTATCGTTGACGATTCGGCTAAATTGATCTATTGCGCAGTCTCAAAAGCTGGAAATACAAATTGGAAGAAAATTTTGGCAGTTTTGGGAGGAGCGGTGAAAAACCCTGAAAAGTTTTTTTATGATAAAGTGCAGGATGTGCCTGGTGAGCCAGGAACTCCTATCCATGAACCTTGGTTTTATAAAAGATTATCAGAATATTCAATGGAAGAAATAAAGGAACGAATGAACAGCAGATTTTACCGAAAATTTACTTTTGCTCCGGATTAAAAAATTATACGAACCAGCTGAATTAGTACATCGAGTTATTTTTTGCTCGAAATTTATATTTTGTAATTTTTTTCAAAAATAAGGTTGCATTAAGGGGTCGGTGCATTTCGGCAGATTTGCACTTTTTCATTTTTTTTCGCTTGATGGGAAACTTTTAGTCACTTCAAACAATGTGGAAAAAACTTTTTAGACCGTAACTTGGAACTTCTGAGCTCACTGTGTATAATCTGATTTTTGTCAGATCGATTATTTTAACGTTATAAATCGTCTTTTGAATAAACACTCAAAAAACGCGCGTTTGCTATCGAAGGTGTCTAAATTACAGTAAAATTAATTTTATTTTTATATTAATTAGAAGCTCTAAAAAATGGTCTTGACCACCGTCTAAAATTTATTTAATTTTGATTAATACGATTTTTACGTCAAAATCGAAAATTTAAATTGTTGAAAAAAGACGAAAAAACTGAAATTTTAGCACATCCAAAAAAATATTTTTTCATGAAAGTTAAATGAAATACATTTTAAACGGTGGATGGGTCGGTTCACCAATTTGGCAAGTTTGGGTGTGATAAAATTTTTTTAATTATGAATAAAAGAGGGCTTCGATGAACTTCTGCCAAACCATAGTTTTACTTCAAAATATAGGATTCAGAGTATGAACAAGAGCGAAGAAACAAAACGAGGACATATTTGAATATAGTGAAAGTAGCCTTTCCCAATATTTTCAGCTAAGGATTCCATAAAAATAAGTTTGAAATTGTTTGAACAAGAAATGAGCAAAATTTTCAAAATATATCCAAATAGGTTTGACCGAAAATCCCAAAAAATGTCATATGATTTTTCAAATATCATATAAAAAATATGGGGTCACTTACGCGAAAAGTTAAAGTGGCCATTTTAAAGAATTTTTTTCGTTGATTTGAAAGAAATACTGTAAAAAAAATTTGATGAAAAAATAAGGCATTTTTTATAATGCTCGGAACTTTTTTCAAAAATTTCTCTTAATTTGTGGAATTCGAAAAGTTTAATTTGAATTCAAAATTTTCTTAAAAAGCAATGACTCGAAAATTTTTTAATTACAAAAGTTGCCTGAAGTATGAAGCATTACTTTGGTGGTATTTTGAGAAAAAATATATTAACCCAGTGAAAAGTTTTACATCAAACTTCGCCAATTAAAACATTTGAATTGAGAAAAAATCAGTGTTTAACAAATTAAAAAACCCTTAATCAAGGGCAAAGTCAAAAAAAAGAGTCAAGCACGAACGTGAATCTAAATGATCGAAGATTTCCTTCTTATAAAAAACCCCCACAGTTTTCACACGTGACCGAATTTGAGGGAGGTCATCTCCTGAACGGGCTCTCTTTTTGAAACCTTTTTCGAGTTATCATTTTCTACATGTCATTTTTAATCCAATGTAAGTCAGACATCCATTTTCCAGAGTATTATCTGCATATTTGGACAAATTTGATAATAGAAATACAGTAGTTGCAGACTACTATATGAGATGGTATGGAAGATATATAATTAACCATTATCAAGGCGGAAAATCGGCTCAAGCACAAACGAAATATTACGCAGGTAAAAAGTCAAAGAAATTAACCGACACTTTTGTCAAATAGACAGTTAGAATTTCAAACTTGAGACTTCTAATTCATACGCTCAAATCCTTCAAAATATTTAAATTCAATATAAGTATAGTCGCGAACGCCCTATGAATCATAGGCTATGATCTGACGATTTGAAATAAGAAATTTCAAAAGTCAAAAAGAATATCGATTTTATTCATCCATCTTGAGACTTTTTTGTCATTTGAAACGTCAAAGTTCTACGGGACCAGTAAGTATAATCTTCGATATGGGTCAATTATCTACTGTACTAGGTCACTAGTAGGGTCACCAAAAATCAATTTGAAATTTTGATCCGTTTTTGCGCTCTACGGACCCTGCAGAACATAATTGACCAATACTTGCTAATTTGTTTATGAAAAAGTCTACCCTGACAATTTTTTCGGTTCATACGATGACCCTGAACTTTGCCTGGGTATTTGAGGTCGACCACATGATCGCGTACCCTAATTAAAAAAAAACAGTTTCCTAAAGACCGCTTAATTTACATTTCTCAAAAAATCAAAGCTCTAGCTCCTTATACGAAGTCGTTAGAACTGTAATCAGCACCCCCTGTAAATCTCGAAAATTTGACAGAAAATTCTCTACAAGATGGCTCAATAAAATCAATATCTTATTTTGACTTTTGAAATTCCTTATTTCAAATCTGAATGCCAAGTTTTCAGAACAAAATAATTTCATTTCAGAATTCTTAAAGACAAACAATGTAGACGTAAATTAAAACAATTTTGTTTAAACATTCATTCGTCGCAAAATGAGGCTCTAGAAACAAATTTTCCTAATTTTATTTTTGTGCCTTTTTTATGAAAATATGGAAAATTACAAGCATTTTAGTACCTGTACTTGTTTTATTTCGATACATGGCTAGGAAAGCACTTTTTAAT